>KK116791.1:480256-500393 GCA_000611955.2 Stegodyphus mimosarum
TTTGTATTGTCCGAAATGGGTAACGATCAGGTAGGGGTCAGAGAATGATGGTAATGTGGTGTAGGTGTTTGAGGGAAGGAAAAGGTCATCGGAGTTTCTTTTCTTTCTTTCGTTTTTTCCCTCTCACCCACGTCGTAAGAGAGCTTTCTGAATGTCTTTTTGGAATGACATGCGCGTACGTCCTACTTAGGAAAAGTTGGGGGGGGGGGAGGGAAAGAAATCTCTCATTCTGAGAAGTGTTCATTCAAAATTGCTACTAATGATATTCGGTCAGTAATTACTTGCTTGAGATATTTAAGAGAGCAAATAATCTTAGAGCAAATTGCTGGCTTAGCTTTCTACTGATGTTCGGTCTTTCACATTACATATTCTTATTTTGCAAAATGAATCAAACTTAATTGTATTTTCCGCGTCGAATTGTATTAAAGTTCCACACATTTAAATACAGCCAGGAAAATTTATTTTAAAGCTTCATTGCTTTGCCATGCAATCTTTCGTTGTAAATGTTTCTCTTTCTATCCTATGATTTGGTTCTTAAGTGAGTTAAATATATGAGTAACATAAAACATTATTCTAACAACAATAAGGAATATGATAATACTGTATCATAATTACTTCTAATGCATTGGGTTATTAAAAGTATTTTAAGTGTGAAATTCGTTTATTGTTCTTATAATTTTATTACCCGAATTTTTAACATAAAATTAAAAACTGTGCCTCCTTGAATATTCAGATATTTAATGATTTTAAATTTGTTTCGTGAATACTGTTATGTTGATATCTGAGAAACTTTAATGCCACAATGCATTGAGAAAATATGTTTGATCTTTGCAAAAATAATAAATAAAATATCTGTTATGTAATTTTATGTTGCATACCATTCTCTCCTCTTTTAAGAAATGCACTCGTGTTCTAATTTGAAAAATCTGATATTATAGTAAAAAAAATCTGATTGTACACTACATGACTTCCTTGTACGTAATATTAAATTATAAGCATATTTTCTTACTCTGGCGCTAGGTTCACTTAACAGCGCTACTTCTCACTCGTTTTATAACTCAGAAAGCACAAAAAGTTATATCATCTGAAGAATTATTTAATCGTTGCAACATGTTCTATTCAGATGCTATAATAAATCTAAAACGATGTGTAAAAGAAATTAAACAAAGAAACAGTTTTTTCAAGGACGATTTAGTATTTCTCATTCAACTGATTCAGTTCACACTTCGAAACAAGGCAAAAATACATAAAAACTCAAAATATCTATAAAATTACGAAGTAAATCTTAAACACTTATTTCCTCGAATAAATTCCAGCATGGATTAAGCGTGATTTAATTCCCAATAATAAAAAAAGGCGTTATCTTTGTTGCTACGAAGCTGAGTTTCTCTAGATTGGCAACAAATCCACTATTCTGCTAAGTTTCAAATGTAAATAAATATGGCTGTCATGGGAAAAATTATTAGGCTTAGCCGCACTTAAACAACTTTCAAATTACACAGTCCAGTCACATTAATGTGACCACCACGTACTTTCCATGTCAGAGTTAAATAACCAATCACAGAAGGCAGGTGGCAGCACAGTGCAGTTGAGCGTATATAAAGGGTGTGTGAGGGCTTCGGAAAACATTTCAATCGTTGGCGTAATGCAGAAACGAAGCGATTTATCCGACTTCCAAAAGGGCATGATCATTGGCTTTCGGGCCAAGGGTGGAAGCATTTCCGAAACGGCTGAGTTTGTGAACTGTTCGCGTGCCGCCGTGGTAAAAGTGTACCGTGCATGGCAAAATGGGACTGTCCAAAATCAGCGACGTGGCAAATGTGGTGCACCACGGGCCATAGATGACAGAGGCGAACGACGGTTGCGGAGATGCGTTCGGGCAGATAGACGGGCTACCGTTGAGCAACTGACCACCAAAATGAACCAAGGGGCTACCAAAAGTGTCTCCCAAAGTACTATTCAGCGAACATTGCTGCGTCTGGGCCTCCGAAGCAGACGCCTGGTTCGTGCACCTATGCTGACTGCTGTTCATCGACGGCGAAGGCTAGAATTTGCACGCCAGTACAGCAGCTGGACGTCCACTGAGTGGCGACAGGTTGCGTTTTCGGATGAATCGCGTTTTATGCTCCATCGGACAGATGGACGTTGGCGTATAAGGCGTGAAACCTCTGAAAGGAACCACCCTGCAACCATTGCCGGAACGGTCCAAGCTGGAGGCGGGAGCATTATGGTCTGGGGAATGTTTTCCTGGCATTCTCTAGGTTCACTGATCATTGTGGAAGGCACAATGGATCAATACAAGTACGCATCTGTCCTTGCGGACCATGTTCACCCCTACATGCGCATTGTTTTTCCTCAGGATGATGGCATCTTCCAGCAGGACAATGCGAGGTGCCATACAGCTGCCAGTGTACGTGCGTGGTTCGAAGAGCACCAGGATGAGTTTACCGTCCTCCCCTGGCCAGCAAACTCACCTGACTTAAACCCAATCGAGCATCTGTGGGACCATCTCGATCGAGTTGTTCGCGCCATGGATCCTCAACCGCGTAATCTAGCGCAGCTGGCCACGGCATTAGAGTCGGCATGGCTCAACATCCCAGAGAACAGCTTCAGGGACCTATGTGACTCTCTTCCTGCACGTCTCGCAGCAGTCCGCTCTGCGAAAGGTGGTTATTCTGGCTTTTGACAGATGGTCACATTAATGTGACTGGACTGTGTATTGATAATTCTAAAAATATTGCATACAGATTTACTAAAGGCATAAAAATTTTAACCGGAAGATAAGAACAAAATATTCAATCATTTTTAAAGCAATAAAAAACAACAACTTACAAACATATAAGAATAAAGAAACTGAGATCACTGAGCCGAGTAACAGAGTGAATATATATATATATATATATATATGCATATATTTATATACTTTTGATGTGGTCAATTGCAACCAAAATAGGCGGCGCGCGTCAATATGTTATAGCAGTCTTATATACGAAATTTCAACGTTCTGAGGCTACTCGTTTTTGAGTTATGCGAGATACATACGTAAGTACGCACAGACACCACGAAAAATTATTTTCAGAATTCATTTTAAATCAGTTTTATAATATTTTTGTGAAAAACGAGTCCTTTATCCTGTCCTTACGTACGGATGTCGCGCAAAAACATCGTTAAATTGCATTCGATAGCTGTCAAAATGGATATTTTTGTTGAAATATTGTACCCAAACTTTTCGCAATTACAATACTTCCTATTTACTTCGTACAAGGAAGTGAAAAGAAGCATGCATTAATTACTCGAGTAAAGACAGCTCATGAAAGCTATTTGGATTAGGTTATTAGAGAACAAATGACTCTAATGAAGTTTTCAGCGAAGAAAATGTCATTAAGTGTATGCACATATGTATCCAAAAATCATGTAAAAGCTGATTACTTTACTTATAGTTAAGCCACTTTCAGTTTCAAACTATACTCCACTTTTCTTTTTAAGCGTGGTTGCATCAACACTCTCATATTAGTAAAGTCACCAAGAATTCACCGCGTAATGATTCGTATATATTATAATATTTATGCGTGAGAGTGTGTATGTATGTATATATAAATATAATTTAGAGAAATAAAAAATTCTTTATATATCAGATATTATATATAACTAACCTCTTATAAATGGCTGGCTCCTTTAAGCATTCCTCAGGAATTGCTAAATCCATTGCTCAATTAGCCATCTCATCGTAGAGAAAACATTTCCCATAGTGCACCGCAAAAGGTGGACAGATATTGCACAGTATTAAGTAGTTAAAATTGGTTTCGTCAAGTGGATTTTGTACACCCCCCCCAAGAAAAAGATATTGCCACGTGACAGAAATACTTGTTGCAGATCACATGTGTAAGCGATCTCGTGAAATAAATGGACAACTGCTGATGGAATCATTTGTCCTTTCGTATTAAATAAGTATACAAGTCTTCATGTGATTAAAGATGCAGCAATACCATAGTGAGATGTTTTCCAACTATTTGCTTTAGCATCTAGAATTAGCTTATTTTTTTAAGAGAAAATGTTATATTCTTATCTTTAATTTCTGGGGAATTATTTTTGTACCAAAATCAAATTGTAGTTTCTTTTTTAAATGCATGATTTTTTTAAATTTAAGTGTAAACACTTCAGGATTGTAATTCAAAGTTTCCCGACCGCAATTCTTTTTTTCAACAATTTTTTTCAAAGGATTTTTTTTTCATTATTCTATTTGTATCGTAACATAAGTAAAAAAGACTCTAATAAAAACTTCGTATATATAATTCTTTTTTCAGCTTAAAATTTTACATTTCCATACACGCAGCCAACACATTTTGCTCAAAGTTCTTCTGAATTCACCTCAGATAGGAAGGATATTTCCTCAAAATTTCAAGAAGGAATGTTTTCACTACAATTAGAACTTTTTCCATCAGTGTAATGAAAATATTACGATTGATAAATGCAAAAGATAGGTACTGAAAATGTATTTGATCACATATTCACAAATTCTATTCGAACAAAAATATCGAGATGAAGTTTCTTCATTTAAAAAAAAAGAAAGAAAGAACAACAAATAATCAGCTGTCTTAAATTCCCATTTCTCTACCAAGAGTCTTGAATGTGAATTTTTACAATTCTGAAACCAGTTATATGTATATCTTTAGAAATTGACAGACAAAATATTTAGATTATTTCGTGTAATGGAAGTTATTAGAGAATAACTTCTATTTCACCATGTCGTCTGTTCGGCCTGGAGTTGGCTTGTACATGTAAGCTGAGAGCAAAAACCATCTGTGCTTCTCGGAAGCTAGAAGTTGTATTCGGGTCACAACTTCTAGCTTCGCTGATGCGGATTCCGTTTCGAATATATCATTTTCAGCTTCCATTAAGAATTATTGGCATATTGGAGGGCGTCTTTTCCAAATTTTTATTTGGCTTAACTGGTATTTCTTAAAGAACGCTAATGAATTACTTCGTATAAAAGAAAAGGCAGCCTTATTATATTCTTAGCTTATAAACTGGTTTGTTTCTAAACGTTTCCCTATCCATATGGAAATGGAATAATCTATAAATAACATTTCGAAGAAAGTCTGAAATAAAGTCTCCTTATGATATATATATACGAATAAACTTTAGAGCAAAATAATATAAAGATAAAATTATACGCTCCAGATTCCAAACCGTCCACCTCTCGCTTCCAATCTCACTGAGACGTGAAACACGAAAATTACAGAAAGAAAATGAAAGGGAGATGAAAATTATACATAGAATTATACGTATAATTTTGCAGGAAATTTATATTTAGAAATTTGCACTCGATTTGCTCCCTTATTTTCGAGAGATACATGCAAGATTTTCGCAAATGTATTGCTCGGAAGGCGACCTGTAATTGCTCAGGCTTCAGACAAAATCGATGCCTGTCAGTTTCTTGCTCTTCTTTTATTAATACTAAATCTATTAAATACCTACGTATAAATGCTAATAAAAAATAATATTCTATTAAGAGTTAAAGAAAATAAATGATATTCTCCCCTTAAAGACTGTTAACCACAAAAAGCAGAGCAAAAATCCAATGTACTATTCTAATAAAATAATTAAATTCACACTGGATGAATTTTAGAATTTTCTTCCAACTTTCTGCTCGCCTTCGTGGCGGAACTGGATGGCACGTCCGGCTAGCAATCGAGAGCTTTAGTGTCCGAATCCCGTCGAAGGCACTGAAAATTTGTCATGTCTCCTCCTTTGATAAGCCTAATGGTTCTACTGTTTATTTGATTTATTTACAGATTTAGCGCAGATGAATCCGGAATTATTGGTATTGAACATATAAAGGCTCCCGTAGCAACTTACTACATTTTGCTTAGAATACCAAAAGTGAGAAAAATAATGGAGGGATCGTTTATCAAACAGTAAGATAGATTTTCAACCACATGAAACTGAGGGGAGTGCGCAAAACATAATTACGAAGAGATGGATTCAATTTTTCTGCAGTTCTTTGTCTGTTTGTGGACGAGTGGATAAGATCATTCAGTAGTTATGTTCTAATCTCGGTCTTAACTCGTTGCTTGTGAAATACGTCACAAGGTACAGGATCGGTATTGCAGGTAATAATTTAATCAAACATTTTTCTCTTTTGATTATGCAGTGCTATACGCTTATGGATCTAATACAGATAGACTAGAACAATTAATAATTTAACCATTTTTTTTTCCTTTTTGATTACGTGGTACTACGTATGTCATTGTCGATTGCATGCTGGTGTCGATAGTACGGCTGTGAAGTCCTTGTACAGTGTAAAAATATACATTAATCTTCAAACTCTTTATTTCATGATTAACAAGATTTCTTTTTTTATTTTCTCGATCATACGTTGGTAAATAGTTTCAGTTGTGCGCCGATATCGATCATGTTCTGTGTCGATTCGGGGCTGTGTCAACGCTGGGCCGTGTCCATTCTACGCAGTATCGATCCCGTGAATATTTTTTTTTGAAATGGCCGGCCAGTCGTCCACTGACGTTGGGCTACTGTGGCCGAAAGCGGTGGTTACTTTTGTATGGATGCACCTAATAGGTAGGCCACCGATGCCTTTTAGTAGACGGGCAAATGCATCTATGCCTTTTTCAGAGATCGAACCCGGGTTCTTCGGTACGGCAGTCACTAAACCACTTTCCTGAATCTGGGCGGCGATACTGTGAATATAAGAGTCTTTATTTCATCTTGAATTTGGTTGAACGGCTGGCTTTGAGTGGGTGGCTTTAAACTCCTGCCTGAAAGACTTTAGTGTTTCCTCTGTACTTATGGTAATTTCCCTAAAGAAATATATGGTAATTTCCCTAAAGAATATGGTAATTTCCCTAAAGAAATGTTCCATGCAGGCATCTCTTTTACGGCATAATAAGCTTTGAGTGTTTTTGTTATAATAATAATAATAATAATAATTATCCTGACTTTTGAGATTCTATAGCGTGGCTTGGTTTATTTAATGACGGCAAAGCATTCGAGGGCTATCTGCCTAAGGCGAGGAATGCCTTTGAGGAGGACTTTCTAAGGAATGCTGGCTCGCATGCACGTTACACATGCGGAAAACCAAGAAAATGACCATGTAGCCAGCCCGTTCGCCAAGATTCGAACGCCCGACCAAACTACCTCTGTTCAGCGACATTACCGCTTGACAGCTAGTGGACCGAGATTCTATAGACTGCTTTAACTCGAGTTTCAGACTGATAAATTAAGAATGATATTCTTTAGTAAAATTACGCTTACATTTATGAATTCGCTTAAACAGCAAACTGTGATAGCTATTAACATTAAAAATAATGTGGAAGAAATGGTCTATTGGCTTAAAAATCTATAAAATCTAAGTCTATAAAATAAATACGAAAAAGGGTGTACAGGAAAAATGATCATGGAAATGCAGCTTAAATCTGTATTTGTAGAGCATAAAGCTAAAAACCGTAAGTTAATAATGATTTAATTCAAATAAAATGTATTATTTAATATTTCTTTTGTTGCCAAATGTTTCTATAAATATTGCTGCTTTGCAAGGATTGAAACTAAATAAACCTTCTAGAATGGGAGTAAAAAAAATTCTTGAAACTCAACCTACGACCCTATCTATGCTTGGATCAAAGTCTGACTTCCCCCCCTCTCTTTTTTTTTTTTTAGTTGTTTCTTTTAGATGCTTCACGAATTCGCAAAAATTCGAGTTTTTATGCGATCAGCGGTTTTGCCAAATCATCGAAAGGGTTGCTATAGTACGAAACGTTGGCATTCATTCAGGTCTTTCCCCATCTTTCTTTGCATACACCTGCAAGAAATCCCGCTCTTATGCAGACTCTTAATATTAAAATCAGATGTAAAACAATTATTCAGTAACATTCAGTTCTTGCGACATTTTATGGCTTAAAAGAAAAATAATAATAATAACTAGATATTGTAAATTTATAAATAACTTTTAACAACATATGTCTAATGCAATTATAATTAACATGCAGTTATTACGGGAATTATGAATGTATAAGGATTGAAACATTTCAAAATTAATATTTTTCCGATCAGCTATGATAGTAAATGCAATTAACAAAAAGAATAAGCACTTAAAGAAGCTTTCTCTAAATGGTCATGATTTCGTGAAACATTTTGTAGGGGTTTTTTTGGGGGGGGGTAGGGGTAATGTGTAGTAGTGTAGTAGGTAATGTGTACTCTAAATGGTCATAATTTCGTGAAATATTTTCGTAGGTTTTTTTTTTCGGGGGGGGGCGCGGTTAGAGGTAATAGCAGTAAGGGGACATTCAGTATTAAAGTCTTTTGAGAAATAATTTTGCATGAAACTAAAGTTTAGCATCTTTAACAGAACAAAAATATAATTTATTTAATGTATTTAAGTTATCGATTTATTATTACATATCTGCACTAAAAAACATGGGGAAACCCATGCAGCTATTTCAAACGCCGAGATTTGAACCTGGGAGGAACTACCAGTGTTTAGCAATCTGTGCGATTCCATGGTTGGTAGGTAGAGCGTTTCGAAGAATACTTTTTCGGATAGTTGTTTCGTTAATTGATTTTTAAAAATCTCATCTGCATGAGGAAAGAGATGCCATTATAAGGCTTAGGTTAGGTTATTAGTATATCCAAAGCACATAAGAGTTATATGCTTAAACGAAGAGATGCCTTCGTGGAGGACATTCTAAGAAAAACAGGCCCGTTTTTACGTTACATATGGAGAAAACCAAGTAGCCATTGTTCATCTAAGATCGAATCCAGGTCGATCTCCCAGTATTTAGCAGTCTTAGAAACTAGGCCATTGTTGGAATCACATTCGTATGGGACTTAATTAGCTGGTGTTTATGTTATACATAGAAAAGCTACGAAACCTCAACGCAACCAGTCATTTCCCTGGAATGTGACTCGTGTCGAACTACAGCCTTCAGCAGTTTTTATCCATTCGGTCACTGATGTTAGCCTTTTTCCGGATAATCCATAATCATATAATTGCTCTTTTTTGTAAAAGGATAGAAATGATTAATTTTACTACGCTTTATTTTCGGCAATAATGTAAATTTTAATTACATTTTGAGTGAAATAAGTTTCACTGGAATAAATTTATTATCAGTATTATTCTGTAAATCATAGGAAGAAAATAATTATCACGTAACTTCTATGAAAAAATGGTTAAATTTTTATTTGCATTTACAGTAGCTTAGATGAAGCTGGATCATCTTTTTGAAAATTAACAATATTGCAATTTTAAATGCCTGAGTATCTGAAGACGAATAAATAAAATAAAATAAAAATTAAATGAAACTACATAGCAGGAGGAAATTAATAATTAATATTTATAAATAATCTAAAATATTCAGTTTTATGAATCCTTTACCGTAATATCGTAAAGTGAGTGATAACCCGCCGATAAGTGAGTCCTTCTTGATAATGGCTAAATTTTGCTCAAGATGTACTTTTTGCCCTCGTCCTTGCTATGATTTATTGAAATATCCAATACTTCCATTTTCGGCAGCCTATTTATTTCATCCAAAGGATTCTTTTAGTTTCAAGCACATACACTTATTGCTGTAATTTGCTCTGTCCTCTGAATTTTATTTGGTAAAGATAAATGTTTAAAAGTTGTCTTCAAACATTGATATAACAGTCGACTATTTATACGTATAATATATTGATTACATCCCATGCGAAAACTCCTTCAATCAGATGATGAATATTATTTTGCTTGCTTATATAATTAGATTAGCAACGCTTGCTTATATATTAGATGAGGCAATGAATAAAGCTTAGTAAATTAACAATAACTGGTTCCGTATACACTAAATCAATGTTATTTTGCGCCATTTAACCACTTTTTTGATTAAGCGCAGGTTTATTGTTCTACAAAACGCATATATACCAATATAGCCATGTATATCTATCAACTTTGTTACATACTTCAGATTTGTTCAGTTATCCGAAATTTCTTACAAAGAGGGGTGTTTGCCATTCGTATGCCTTTGGAGTTGATAATATAATGCAAATCAAAGTATAGCCTGCTTCACACAAAGACAAATAGGGCACCATTTCCAAAGAGGTCACCAAATTCTTTCTTTGAACATTTAAGATTTTGGATCATTTTTTATGCCTAGGTTTTAAAAAATTAAATTTAAAACAGGAACAAAATTTTTGGACTCTTATTTTAATTTTTTGCGTCTTTCTTTAGAATAACAAACACTGACCGTCATCTCGCTTGTTCAGTATCAAATAGTGGAACCCTCAATGAAAAGAAACTGAATATTTTAATTGTAAATTATATTCACATATTTGTTTATTAAATTTTATAATTAAATTAATTTCTTTAATTTGGTCTTATCTCTATTTTAATAGCTAAAGTTTGTAATTCTTTAAGTTCTGTAACTTATATTTTATATAACCGTAATAAATTTAAACCAGAAAAACAAATTGTGTTTAATTATGTACACATATATAACTTGCATCTAAATAATATTTTTATTTAAAAAATTTTAAATGAAAGCATACTGATTTTTTTTTTTTTTTTTTTTATTTTTTTTTTTTTTTTTGCAAAGTACTGTAGAGTCACTGGGTTTGTTTTGGAGTAGGAAAATGTGTAGTTCCCTTGGCAGGATTCGAATTTCGGACCTTGCGACTGCCAGCCGGACGTCCTTCCAGTTAAGCAAAGTATCAAGGAAGGAATCATTTACGGAGTACTTAAGCACAAAGCCTTTACATCATCAACGAATTAAAATTTACACCTAAAGAGAGACTCCATAAATAGAGTAAAATTTTTGAAAGCCAAAAATTTGGTTTATGAGAAAACTGCCTTCTACATTAAAAAAGGTAAAGACACTAAAGGGCCTTTTTGTTTAAATTTTCGCGAAGGCACACGGTAAAGAAGCAAAAAAAATCCTTAACATTCTCTCCTATTTAAAGGATAACTACGGTGGAGGGGACTCAATCACATCCAAATAGTGACAAATTATAGTTGACCACATTTTTGGCTCTGGCGCCACTTGTAGAACTGTTACATTTCCTCTCGTGTCAGGCGATAATATCTTCTCCAGAATTCGAACCGCGGACCCTCTGATTGCTAGCCGGACGTGCTTTCAATTACATAACGAAGGCACGCTATGAGGAAAGAGAAAATTTCTTACATACTTTGTAGAGACATTAGGTTATTTCGAAGCAGGAGACATGAAAAATGAGCAATGCCCTCGCCGGGACTCGAAAACGCGCCAAGTGTGCTAGCCATTACACCACGAAGGTATGCTAAGAAAGCGAGAGAAATACCTTATATAGCTCCCCTTTTAAAGGGCGACTGGGGACTTAATCGCCAAATTCTGGTGGTGGAGAATCATCATCCACCACCTTTTTTTAGTTCAGGCGTCACTGTAGAGACCTTAAGATTTTTTATCCTGAGAGCCTTGAAAAATCAACAATGCCCTTGCCGGGACTCGAACTTCAGACCTCTCGAATACGCGCCGAATGTGCTGGCCATTATACCAGGAAGACATGCTAAGGAGGCGGGAGAAATACCTATCTAATTCGCGTTGTTGATATCTATTGCATTAAAAAAATTAGAGGGACCTGAAAGTGTTTGGTCGTGGGCCTCTAGTTTTGTAATTGTTCCCTAAGCCAAAGAAAGGCTGTCCTTTACATTTCAGATATTTCGGTTTTCGATAATGTTGTTATCCCTAGCCTACGAGATAAGCAAGGAACCTCTGTACATACATATCACCTTATTTAATTTCTAATTTGGGTATTTTACTTAATTTTTTTTAATTCATCTCTATCCTTTTATTTTTTGTTTCCAACCAAATTTATACTTCTACCAGCTGTGCATTCAAATGAAGTTCGTAATTATTCTAAGAAGCTTTTATCAGTCATTTGAGCTAGAAAAGGCGCTCTTTAATCTAAGGAATTTTAATTGCCCATGGCTATTTCGAGCATCGTTCACTGTGGAACTAGTTGCAGGAATTTTTCTGTCTCTGATTACGATGCAAAATTTGTGCATCAAGGACCTAGGTATTTCGATGTGTCTTGACTGACTTCCAGGTGGATTCTAGATAAAATCCATACGCTAAATATTTGGCAAAGAATAGAAAAAATTTTTAAGAAGTAAGTTTTTTTTATTATTATGTGAGCTGTCTTCCAACAAATGTAAAATAAAATTCATTTTTCTCTATTTATAAATGGAAAGCGCTTCGCAATTCAGAGTTAGAAAATTATGATTTAAGCTATTATAATTTTAACCATTACTCTCCATTTTGAACTTCTGGAGTTACGAAAGCATGTAGCATGCCTTTCCATTCTTCATGTCATATTACATAACAGTACGCTACAATAAGCGTCCAAAAGGATCTTTCACGCCATCTGATAAAAAATCAATTCTGAGAAATGTTGCAACCTAAGATATTAGTTTTATCTCCCCTTCTCAAGTTATAAACCTACGTTGCTTGTTAAATATGATCGATTTCAAAACAATATACATGCTTAATTAAAATACAATAACACGCCGAACAAATATTAACTTAGAAGTCAAACAACAAAAATCAGTGTTATATTTTCAAATTTTCACAGGACTAGTTTCGATGATTTTACCGAACCATCATCCTCAGCTGCAAAAGCACAAATGAACGAGATAAGATATAACGATTAGATAAGATAAGATGAGAAAGTTTGGGCAGGAGACAAGCTACTGGCGCCATCTGTTGATGAAACCTAAAATATAATTTCTTCAAAAGCTGAAGGCAAAGATGGATTGGAATTAGGGTCGTTAACTAAAACAGAAAGATTCTTTTGCAGCTGAGGATGATGGTTCGGTAAAACCATCGAAACTAGTCCTGCGAAAATTTGAAAATATAACGCTGATTTTTGTTGTTTGACTTCTAAATTAATATACATGCCTCTTGAATAATATTATTAGCGTCTACATTATTAGAAGTGTAGAGTTTTGCTATATCTATAAGCTTGTGTCGATGACCAGCAGAACCTACTAGACTGGGAAGCGAGATGTCGCTTTATTCTGAAGCAAATGACCAAGAAGTATGCGGGTTAAAATAACCTTTATATATAACTCTGAAATAAACAGAAGGCACTATTTATGTGACAGACGAATCTCCGTTATTTGCGGATATTTAAATTAACATCAGATAAAATAGAATTGAAATGTAGGTAACGTAGTCTGCGACTGCACACGCAAAAGATTATTTAAGCTGGCTAAAGACGGTTAACGGCGCGTATTTTAAACGTCAGCTAAATATGCTAAAGTCGGAATAAAACTGTGGCAGAGTACCTGTAATGCGAGACTGCCAGAAATTCTAGTTCTAAAATATTCAAACTCTCGGCCTGAGAACAAAGAAATTAATTAGCATTCTAGTGAGAACTTCGGAAAGGAAAAGTTAAAGTTCAGATCATAATAACTGGTTAAGTAACATAAAACCCTACAACATGATTAACAACAAGCGCTTCGAAAGCTTTCCATACCTTGTTATAATTTATTTTATGGTTAGATAGTTTAATTCAGTTTACTGTAGCATATTAAAACGTTTTCTTTCCTCACTTTTAAACACAAAGTATATTTTTAAGATTATGGAAAATAATACAGAATGTGCCCGGGTGTGCAATTTTAAAACAAATACTGAAATACTAGCGAGGTCTGCAGTATGAAAAAATACAGCAGTATATGAGATTTAGTCTTTTCTAGAACCTGTTGTTTTATTTTGGTATTTATCATCTTACAAATCCACAAGAAACATATTCAAGTTGGTGTCCGATTCGTTTGTATTTCAGAAGGTGTTTGTTTGTTTAAATTGACTATGATAAAGCAAAGGAAAGTTAACTGTCTAAAGAAAGAGATGCATTCGTGATGGACTTTTTAAAGCAAACTAGGAGACGGATCTAAGGATAACAGATTTATTATCTTTCGAAGAGTAACTTTTGTTTCTCTTAATTGGTGTTTATGAATGAATCTCATAAACAGCCTAATTGAGAATTTTAGACCTATAGAGAAATGCTCGTTTTGTGAAACGTTACAACTCGCTCTACAAAACTTTTATCGGGGATTTTTTTTTCATTTTTCATAAAACATTAAAATTCGAAATAACATAGTGTTTTCAGTGTGATAATTTGGTACATTTCGACCAGATTATCATCCTGCAAAGCACTTCGATATTTTGTATATTAAGGCTTTGATCTGTATTTTATTTCTAATTTCTTTTGAATTTTAATGTGTATTTTAATTCCAATTTCTTCTTTAACCCTATATCTTTACAAATATTGGTAAAAAATTATAATTAAAAATTAATTTCTAAATATATGATTACATTTTGAAAAATTAAATAAATACATACATCATTACTAATAATTAAAATATAAACACATTGGAAAGAATATTGTGAATATTAACTCAGTAAAAATAATGAACTGTCAGTAATCATTTACACGATAGCTTTCTTATCAAAGAAAGAAATCATGCCAGTTCTATAAGAAATAATCTTCAAGATATATAGTTTTATTTTCGTGCATTAAAACTGGCAAATATGCTAATTCGCAGTAATTTAAAAGAAATTATGCAAACGTGTAATTTTATTATATCATTGATGGAAAACATATAGGCAGAAGATTAATATAAACAGTAAAAAATGTATAAAATCAAAATTACAAAATAAACAGTTTTTAACTATATATTTTTAAGCATCATCTTTAGAAAAGTACGATGGAAAAATTAGAGTTTTATATAAGCGAAAATATTTGAATATCAGCTGTAATTTGACATTTTCTGCCTATTTCAATCTAGTTACTCTTTTTTCATTAAGGAATTATGACTATAACACACTAGTGAATTATGACCATAGCACACGTATTCGATATTTGCTTTTAACTCAAGTTGAAAGATTGAAAAGTCCTATGAGGCGTAATATTTTACTTATGGAACTGCAAATGCCACTGAGTCCCAAAACAACGCTTGATGTTTTAAATACAGTATAATTATAAATGTCTGAATTGTTATGCAGAAATATTAATTACATAATATGTTGAGTGGTATTATTTGGCTCCTTATAGAATAGGTAGCAAGAAATTAAGTTGTGCATAACATGAAAAATTTAACTAAAAATAATTA
Source organism: Stegodyphus mimosarum (assembly GCA_000611955.2). Classification (NCBI taxonomy): domain Eukaryota; kingdom Metazoa; phylum Arthropoda; class Arachnida; order Araneae; family Eresidae; genus Stegodyphus; species Stegodyphus mimosarum. The sequence goes on from KK116791.1 coordinate 495,390, forward strand.
TAGCTGAATACTGTTTGCTAGAAACAAACCTCCAAATAATAACGCAAAGAATAAAATCCAATGAAATTGCAATATAAAAAGAGGGGGAAAGGAAAAAAAAGAAAAAGAAGCTGATACCACTTCTTCACCTTCACAAATAATACTTCAAATGGTACTATAATACTCAAATACTACCCACCCCACCGTGCTTTTTTGCATTGATGGGTGCCCAGATTTTGCTCCCCTGCGTCATTTATACGTAAATCAATATTTCTCCTCGCATATGTAGTAGGATTATTTTGAGATCAATGATATAGAAAAAATTTTAATAATTAATTTTGCTCAAGAGTAAGTAGGCATATGCTACTATCTGTAATTATTAGATTTATTTTCTATTTTACATTAAGCTATTGAAGTAAATTTATTACTTCAAACTTGTTTTTTCTTGTAAGTGTTCAAAGGAGATTTATTTCTCTTTCGTATTATTCGGGGTTATAGGGCTGTTAGTTGTGGAGCAACATTCGTCATTTCTGGTCTCCCACGTATTGATTTAATAATTTTAAATGATCGTGATATTAGAGATAGAATTTGAAGTGACCTCTCGTAATGCCTTGAATGGGATGCTTCCTGTGCCTCACCCTTAAGAGAGAGAAAACCAGTGACAGTTTTTATCTAGGATAATTATATCTTTCAAGAATGTAGAGCTATTTGTTCCACTGGTGGTAATAAGTTAAATGTAAAGATTGGCATTGCATTTGTTATCTATGAAGATAGCAAAGAGAATGTAATTGTCCAACATATAAGAATACCGGGTGAATATTCTGTTTTCAAGTCGATCTTCTAAGGTTAAATCTTTCTGTTAAATGGGTACAAAACTCTTGCCATGAGAATGATGACGTTTAAGTATCTTATTTGCACAGATTTATTTTGTTCTGTTTTTCTTCTACGTTACATGCTATCAACAGAAAAACTTGTGCTGGAAATTCACTCCATATTATCTGCGTTTGAACGAATTGCAGACATTCATTTTACTTGCTTTCGAGACCACATTAGTATTCTCAGTAATGAAAGGGCTGACCAATTGGTTAAGTAAGCGAGTTTCCATGATACTGATTTAATAATGTCTATTCCTAAGTTTTACTGAAAGCATGCTGTTCGGGATAAAACTGTGGTTGACTGGAATGTTGAATATCTTGCTTTATTGAAGGCCCAGCTGACAAAAGAGATTTTTCCCAACAGTTTTTCAGTGCTTTAAATGTAAACACATTCAACCGAATAATTAACTAACTCAGATTTTAACTGGTCGTGGAATTTTAGAACTCACTTATTTCGTTTTAATATAGTTATTGGTGAATTTTTGCTTGCGACGATGCTATAGAAGATGTAGAATATATCTTATTACACTGCAGGTTAAATACGAGGTGCCAAAACTACCTTTAAAGTTATTTTAAAGCATCTCGTTATTTGTTGGCCTCCTGTTTTCTTCGACCTTGTCAAGAGCTCTGAGGCTTTTGCTGTCTTGCAAAATTTTATGTTTTGTTTAACCTTTTAGTATTATTATTTTTAAATATTATTGCATTATTGTCTTGAATGTGTCATCGTATTATTATTGTAATTTATTTGCGTATGATTACGTTACATATTGATGTATTGTATCATATCTCCTTTGTATTAGGATTATTCTTTACGTGTATTATTATTATTATTATCTCGATTTATTTTCTTTTTAGTAGTAGTATTATTATAGTTTTATTATTTATAGTATATTTTAGTTTTTTTTAATATCGTAATATTTGTATTTATATATAGTATATTCCTTATTCTCTCCAAATCTAAATAATATTATGTATTATTGATGCATTATATCTACTTTGTATTACTGATTTATTTACTTACTTCTGTAAGTCTCGTGTTACACTTTGTGAGATATAGAGAGTTTTGCATTTGTTTTGTTAATTAAAAAAATATGTTGTATGGTAATAATGTAGTTAATTAATTGACGTTATGGAAAGAACAAGTTATAGCTATTTATACTCTTCTACAGTTATTGTTATAATAATTTTTAATTATTTCTTCAGTCACTGGAGTTGAATAACATTTTTGAAATCGAAAGACTTCGATCCACATATAATCAGTAAAATCGCTGGATTAGGAGAGAAAAGCAAAAGACGCAATCAGCTTCTTTGGCTTTATTTCTTGTCTTGGCAAACTGGCGACTGCTCCCTTCAGTCCCGGAGACCAATTCCGACGGCAACCCTTGTTTGTAGATGTGTTTAGGCCGAGTAAATAAAGCAGTCGGTTGTAAATCTGACTCTTCGCATTGTTCGAAGTCTGCTTCTGACTCTGTGTCAGCCCTACGAATCAAATACCTCGGTAGCACTTTAACCGCTCAGGTGGATTCTTTCCTCCATTTCGTGTTTATGCCCGCTGGAATGAGTCATCTAAGGAATTCTAGAGTGTTCAACATTCACTCGATCATTCAGAACTTTCAGGAATGACAAAGAATTTAATTGGAATGCATTCAAGTTGGATTCACTCTTTTATACAACAGAGCCGTGTCTCATATTATGAAAGAAACCAAACTGATTTTCACCTTTTCATTTAAAGCCAACTCCAGTACAATTTTCCTGTTTTAAATAGAATGCTATATAGCGCGATGCTAGCCGATAAAAATTTCATTAAACATTACAAAGAACAATTGTTCTAAGTATTTTGTAATTTATTTCAGTCTGACACATTTTAGAACTGGAATGTTTTCAAGAAATCATATATTAAATCATAAGCAAGAGTTTTTTTCACAGATTTTTTTTTCTTCCAGCTATCGTGAAAAGTCTTTTCGATATAAAAAAAAAAATCTGAAACGGGCTTTTTTTTACATTTACAGACACATAGACATTTCAAGAACATTTGGGCTAAAAATATTTAAAATCAGTGTATCTTTAGAATTTCAGATAGACAGTCTTGCTCACTGGAGATACAAATGATTTACTTCCTACAATGTTGCCACTGCTCGCTTTGAAATTGTTGTGTTTGTTGATCAAAAATTCGTTAAAGGTTTGTAAAATATAAAATAGACAATAAAACAAGTTCCAAATTCCAAATTCGGGCTTACAGATGCTCATATTCTGGCGGAGGGCTATGTTATTCAAAATTTGATGCCTCTTTCACAATGCGAGAAACACATATACATTCAAGCAGATTCTTCACTATTTAAATTCTTCAAATATAATACAGGGCGATAATATTTGTTGGCAGCAATTTGAAAAGCGAAGCGGAAATTTATAGTGAACTGACGCAAAATGCCAATACTAATAGCCCTTCTGACTATCCCCCCTTTGGGCTTAAGTAAAAAGTCCTTGAATTATGAAAGTATCTGTGAATCTTTCTATTAATGCATCTCAAATTAATTTATAGTTTAATATTACTTTCCTGCAAGACTTGTTTGCAAAACATTTCTTTTTACTTACGTCACAAAAATAACTAATGCTCCTGAAATTAATATGTGATTTTGTTTGAAATATTGGGAGTGCACGAGGAACCGCTTTTCCCCCTCGAAAAATTAGTATCAAAATTTCAATTACGTATCATTTAATTAGTTTTAGTTAGTTAATCTTAATTACTTATGATAAAAGGAACTGCTTATTTGACGTGAACAAAATTATATCTTTTTAACATCATCGCTTATTTTCAGAGAACTATTATAATATCACTTGATATTTAGGCTGCGAACAACTATAAAAAAAAAAATCTTTTTTAACATTTTGTGTGTAACTTTTATTTATTAAATATCGTGTTCTTCGCACTTAAGCCATAAAATTCAGTTAAAGAACAATATCGCAAAATAATTTTAAACTGAGCATAACTTTAGAATTTCCTATGCATAGTCTCACGAGCTGGAGATAAAAATATTCTTTCTATACAACATTACCATTGCTCGCTTTGAAATCTTTGAGCAGAAATTCGTTAAAGTTTTACAAAATAGGAAACCGATAATGAAACAAATTCCAAATTCCAAATTTTGGGTTTCCAGATGCCCATATTCGCAGCAGGATACGTCATTCAAAATTCGATGGCTCTAGGTACCGTCGTTTTATCACAATGCGAGAAACATACATATAATTATGCACATTCTTCATTATTTAATTTCTTTAAATATAATACAGAGTTGCAATATTTGGTGGCAACAGTTGGAAAAGTGAACCGACATTTAATGTCTCCGACGTAAAATCGCAAAACGAAAACAATAGTCCTTCAGGGACAAAGCCTCTGTAAATAATTAGTTGCGATCTTCCAAAAATTGAAAACATTATTAAATTTCTTCGGAAAAAGGTGTTTTTTTTTATCTTTTTTTTTTTATTTTTTTTTTAATTTTTGAAAGTTTAGCAAAATAGTAATTTCTCAAAATCATGACGAAGGCAAATATTTTATTTTTTTCATCTTAGAAGACTTATTTTATATATTTGGGTTAAATTTAATATAAAATATTAAACGGTATATATTTTTGATGTGAAGATAAATCCCATTACCTGTAAAGAGGAAATATCTTTCATTTATACCGTTTTATAACTTTTTATTTAAAATTATTTAAATGGCTTTTAATATCGTCAGCATCACACGTAATTTGTTTTGCAAATTTTTTTGCTAAGATTTGTATATGAATGCATCATTTGCTGAAATTGTGATTTCTCTCTCTATATATATCAAGATAATATTGAAATGATTTAACTTTACTTGACATTTAAATGGTCTTCATATTTTATGAAATGAATTACCACAACTGTATTAAATTCAATTCAATATTCTAAATTATTCTGTTATTATCATCACTTTTACTTGGTATTAAATCATTCAGCCCGAAATTTCTTATAATCTCAAGCTAAAAAAACTTGATAATTATTTCATGCTGTGGAAGATTATTACAAACATTTCCTGATAAACGTAATTAGCAAATTCCTTTATTATTCATTGTATTTAATCTGAAAAAAATGAAATTTTGAAACATCCAGCTTAGTCCAGCATTTGGAA
>KK116792.1:0-13795 GCA_000611955.2 Stegodyphus mimosarum
TATTTAACTCTGACATGGAAAGTACGTGGTGGTCACATTAATGTGACTGGACTGTGTAAATGGCAGGAAAAAATGCATATAACTTAATATTCAGTGCAAGGAAACCATCTGGTGTATACATCAGATTTTTTGATTAGCGTAGAAGATGAATTTTGCTCCCAAGTAAATACATATGTAACTCACATTCATGAAAGTCTTTATGCTGTCTTTAGGTTCACAACCATTATTTGTACGTATAACTTCCAATTACAAACTTTTAAACGAAGCGGATATTCATGTTATGATATTTTTAAATTTAAAAAAATATCATTTTTTTAAAAGACGAAACTGATGTTTAGCTTTAATTGGAGACATCCCACTCAGGCGTCTTACGCAAATTAAAGAAAAAATGCTTGCATTTGGATGAAAACAAAAATGAAAAATCAGTTTAGAAAAAGGCTCTCATCTTAAGAATTCATTTACAAAGTTTATCAAAAATTACAAAATTAAAACAGGTTTGTGTTTGGAAATATATATCTACCACCAAGAATTACGAAAATAAAGGCCAGGTAAGGATTTTTGTGAACAAAGTGTATAAATATCTGATATGATACATAAATAACTCTGAAAATAGTGAAATGAAAATTTTTGTCAGCTACTATTATTTTTACTATAAAAATTTAACGTATGATGCATATATAGATGTCAAGGAAATGAAGCACGGCCTCTTTTCAATACAGTTTAATATTTTGAAAAGATATCGCTGTTTGCACATGTTGCCGCATTAAATACGTCTTATTTGTTAAGTTCGTAAACACAGAAAATATAATTTTTTATTCTTTTGGAAGATATTCAATTAGTGTCAATTTACCGTTTTTTTTTGTCAATTTTAATTAAGTTGCAAAGAAAGTGTCACCATCAAAATGCATAATCAACGAAAAAAAAAACTGTTTTTGAGTCCTCGAAGAAGTTTAACAAATGCTAAATGGCAACTCGACAACGTGATCACGTGACATTTGCTTGATACTTTTTTAGCAATCATATGAAAGAAAGACGCCGTGACAGATCCCCTGCTCTTCATTATACGTGTGGTTTTTCCTCGTATCGTAACTCGTGTTAAATCCTGTGGCTTTTGAATTCACGGATTGACATATGACAACCAGTAAAAAATTCCTTCCAAATGACATTCAATCGCTTTTATAAATTCCTTCTCCCTCCCGTCAACAAGGCATTGCTTTTTTTCTACCCTTTCTCTCTTTTATTAAATGCCTTGAAAGCAGTTAGATAATAAGTTCTTACTATGCGATATAATTGACAATCTCTATTATGAAGTAAAAGTCTCAGAAAGCGAATGTGAAGGTAAAAATTCTATTCCTTCGAAAACTGAAGAAGAAAATATTTAGTTTTTATTCATGGCACCAATCAAAATATGTAAATTTTTGCACTGCGATATCGTAATTTTGAATTTAATAACAGTTTTCTTGCACTGCTTTTTGTTCGAACTCAGAAGTGACGAGTGTCCATTTCGTTTCTTAAAGGTCAGGTTACTAACCAAAAAACACTCGAATCAGGTTACTAACCAAAAATCACTGTTTTATTAGGTTCACGAACATATAAGGAGATCTATTTAAATACTGTGACAAATTTTCCGGAAGAATGTGGGGCAAAATAATGCTCAGTCGTAAAAAAAACGTTCATCTCCAACCTACATTAAACAATGGCTTTTAAAGCTCACAGCATTACTTATTGCAGCAAGAATTTGAAGTGATATGTTGCTTGCAACAGGGCAAAGATGTCATCTACTGAAAAAATTTACCATTAATACCCATTATAGAATTTTAACAGTTTTGAAAATCTAGTGTGGTTGACTTTTAGATCACCCTGTATAAGCGTATATGAAGAGAGCGAGAACAAATCATGGTAAAGAACTACAAATAATGAAGTTACACAGCAGTTTAAATTTTCACTTCGAAACAGAAATAAATGTATAATGTTTGAACATAAGTTCTGATTTTATATGAACTGAGGAGTTAGCTTACAAAAATGCTATAATATATTAAGATTATTCTACTTAAAAGTAAATAAAAAATTTTTAAAATACAAAAAATAAAATCTGTACTCCCAAATTCAGATTTTTTTCGTTCACGTTTCGAGGGCATTAGGACAAACGCTAAACACATTGGGCTAAAAATATTTACCATACAAACACATTGGGCTAAAAATATTTAAAAACAGCATGTATTTAGAATTTCCGATAGACAGTCTCGAGCTCAGGAGATATCAATGTTTTATTCCCTACAGTGCTGCCACTGTTCACTTTGAAATTGTTGAGATTTTTAATAAAAAATTCATTAACGGTTTATAGAATATGGAACAGACAATAAAACAAATTCCGAATTCGGGCTTTCAGATGTCCATGTTCGGGTGGAGGACTATGTTATTCAAAATTTGATGATTCTCGTTACTGTTATTTTTTCAAAATGCGAGAAACATAATTACGTTCATGTAAATTATTCATTATTTAGTTTCTTTAACTATAATACAGGACGATAATATTTGATGACAACAATTTGAAAAGTGATTCGGACATTTAAAGTGATTCGACGGAAAATGGCGCTTTCAGATTAATAGCCCTTTTTTGGCAAAAAGTACACAATAACAAAAAAAAGGGGCTTGTGATATATATTCATCACAAAAACGTAGGTTTTGATAATCATACGTAAAGAGATATTTAAATCATAAAAAATTCAAAATTCTCTGAAAATACAGGCGCTTTGCAGCTGTAGTTCGAATGTAATCTTGCATGCGTGATGAAGGAAACGTACTGATGTCAGAAGACAATAAATTAAAAACGGAATTACAAATAACTATAATATTGGGTGGCAAAAATTTGAAAAGTGATTCGGACATTTGTGGTAATTCGATGGAAAGTGCCCCTATTACCCATTTGGCCTTTAGAAAAAAGAAAGAAACAAATACTTGCCTCAGTCTTGTCTAGCCCTCTTTTTAGTTCCATATTTGTTCTCGAAAGCAGTGGTTTTCTGCGGGGTCTCCACAAGAAATAGTATGATTGTGAAAAGTTTAATTTCTACAGAGCTTAAAATACAAGAGTTAAACTTTATTTTGGCATAAGCAAGTTAGGTAAAATTAATTAGATCTGCCTTAAAATCTTTTACTTATACATGGAAAATAAGGAAATTAATTAAAAAAGTTAAGTTAAATTTAATTGTGCTTTCTGAACAGTTCTAAGTAAGGATTTATTTTTAATCTTAAAAGAGAAAATTATACAGAACGTCATATTTGATTAGGTTTCGCCAGAACTAGAAAGTTTCGTTGCCTTCCTTTACAATCAACAAATATTATTCTAATAGCAATTAAATTAAAATTCCCCCGATTGAATTACATTCTTCTCTAGCACTACTGATATCTGGATTCTTAATAGGAATTAATTTTTCGAAGTATAATTTGATAAATGATTGCTTTTCCGTGAAATGCCAACACGTTACTCTTTCTCACAGTTTAAAAAATGTTCTTTTTATTCTGAACAAAATATATAATTAAAAAAAATATAGTCTCGATATTAAAAACAAGAAGGAAAAATTACGGGAAATTAGTTGCTAGTGATGCGCCGATTATAATTCCTATAATGTAACTACTATATATATTACAATTTAACACATATATGTTGTCGTAAGATTTATTTGTTTGCTATTTGATTTTATAAATATTCCTAATTTTGTTTTTATTTATTTTATTTTTATGTTTTGTATAGTGGTTTATCTGGTTTGCTATTAAGGCCGTCATACAAAGGCTATCTACGCAAGGAGAGGGATACCTTCGTGGGGGCCTTTCTGAAAGAAACTGGTTCGTTCCATGTTGCACATGGAAGAAACCACGAAAGCGACTAGTCAAGTTATTCGAATTTGAGTCCGGATCGAACTAGCCACAATGGCGCTCAGATGGCGGTGATTTTATATTCAATTTTTATTACTAGACCAAAAGGACGTTAGACCAAAGTCGGGTATTAGTCTCGAAACGGCATTTTCGGCTGTATCACTATAAACGGCGTATGTCTTTTCCAAATGTTGCCATCGAATGTTATCGCTCTGTATTAAAGAAACTAAATAATGAAGAATCTGTATGGATATGTACCTGTATGTCTGTACGGTTACAAAAATTCAGAAGACTTCGCAAAGTGGGGGCACAAGAACTAGAAGTATTTTTGATAACCCAGGAAACAAGAAAAACGGGGGCTTAAATCTAGACTTTTGGGTGGCTACCTCATTAACACGGCATCCTTTCCTTCTATGTGACTAGCCCATTTTAAATGAAAATTTTGATTGAGATACTCTGGCAAGTGGTCTCTAAATTCCCATTAAATTTTAATTGAGATGCTGTTGCAGACGGTGCCTAATTGATTCATTTTTCAAACTGTTGTCACCAAATATTATCGCCATGTATTATATTTAAAGAAACTAAATAATGAAGAATCTGCATGAATTTTTCTCGCATTGTGAAAAAGCAACGGTACCTAGAATCGTCAGATTTGAATAACATAGTCATCCACCCGAACAGGGGCACCTGGAAGCCAGAATTTGGAATATGGTATATGTAATTTGTTTTATTGTCAATTTCATATTTTGTAAAACTTTAACTAATATTTGTTTAACAAACTGACAACAACAAAACTAATAGCAATTTCAAAGCCAGCAGTGGCAACACTGCAGGAAAAAATAGCATTTTTATCTTCAGCGCGCGAGACTGTCTGTCGTAAATTCGAAAATATGCTGTTTTTAAATATTTTATGATTTTGCAGTTGAATCGTATTTTATGTGGCGTAGGTGCTAAGAGTGTGATATTTAATAACTAAAGTAAACACACAAAACGTTAATAATAAGAGGAGAAGAAAAGTTTTGTAAAGCCATCATAGTAAAAAAAAAAAAAAACTGATCATTGTTATGATGAACTGAGAAAAAACTGAAAAAAAAAAAGCACAGAGAAGTATATGCCAACAATTAACGCTGCATCGAGGATTCTACACGTATACTGCTATGCTGCTTTCAAAATGTTTGTATTTTTTCTGTTGAACTATATATGGAATAAGAAGGAAATAATGCTGAATAATAAAGTTAAAATAATAAAAGAAATGAGTTAGTAGACGCGAGTATAACAGCAGACTGGTAGATTGCGAGCTCAGCGAGAGCGTAAAAACACCTTAGCAAACCCTTTTGGGCGACCGTGAAAACCTGAAACCTTACAGGTTTATTCATTTATTTATTTATTTATTATGGTGACGCACACAGTGGTTTCCGCTAGAGGGAGGGATACCTTTTGGATTATCTTGGAGGATTTTTAAGGAAACGTTACACATGGCGAAAACCACGAAAGTGTTCATTTATCGTGCATTTTATTTAATTTCGAATACATGGCTACGCGCAAAATCTTTTTCATTCACAGTACTTCAAATAAATGCATTGAACAACGTAAAAGAAATATTTTTGGCAAAGCATGCCTAGCACTCGGACTTGCTGCAACCTATACCTGTTACGTGTAACCAAAAATTAAAATGCAAGCCCTCATAACAATGATAGATTTTTGAGTGAAAATTGTCAGAGAGAAGAGTAGCGAATTCACTGCAATCATTATGATATATGTAATTCTTATAGTATCATTTTTGTTTTTACTTGAAATTCTGTTAATTTTGCGTTGCACTTCTTACATGAATCCCGCGATATTTTATTTTAAGCAAATTGTATATGAGAAAGACTCTTATAACAACTAAAAATTATTTTTCTTTTTAGAACATGTTATTTAATGTATGTAATTAGAAAAAGTTTTAAGCAATTTATTTTATACTTTTAATGCACTGAATCGAGAAAATGAAAAAAGGATGCAAAGTCTTTGCCTTTGAATATTGGAAAGCTACGCCTAATCAATGGAGTAACGCCGCATGCGCGACGGCCTCCTTTTTTTCAAGTTCTGATGGAAAAAGCTATATAAGCCCTGCCCGTACGCGGAGTAGCAGTCTATTGTCAAGTGAGTATCGACAGGTTTTATCGAGAAGTGTATCGCGACTTACTGCATCGCGATTGTGTCTCGTCTGTGTATCGCGAATTAGTGCATCCAGAGTGTGCATCGTTGAGGCTATAGAATGCATCGTCGAGTGCATCGCGAGTTCAACAGTGGAGAGTCTCGAGAGTACGTTGAGTTCCGAGAACGAACGAAACGAGTCGGGAGTCATACTCTACTGCTTTGCCGTGGAAACTGTCTTCACCGTTATAGCCTGATAGCCTGAAGGTTGTGTTGTTGATTGTTTCAGCTTGTTCGTCGTAGTTTTTAGACGTGTTTTTGGAGCTGTCCTGAGTAATATAGGCTAATAAATTGTGTTTTTATTCTTCATCAAGTGTTGTTGTTAATGACTCCAAATCCACGAACCCGTAAGAAAGCAACAATATTAAGAAAAACTTCTTTTATTCAAGTTTTGATAGTCATCAACATTTTCTACACTTTTTGCTATTTAATTCATAAACCACGTTGAAAAATCATCTAAATTTTGATAAATATTTATATTTATTTTTTGAGTTTTAGAAAGGAGAGGGGGAGGGAATTATCTTCTAAGAGGAATGCGACAACTCCTTCTTTAAATTCCAATTTCCCTGGGTATTTAAACTTAACCAAATTTGCATTCTGGTGATAACGATGAGTGACAGGAAAGTTGCCGGAAAGACTTCATATACAAATAAAATTCCAGTTAAAATAAACCTTAAAGCGTCATCCTATCTTTTTTTTTCCAAGGTCTTCCAATCTAAGCAATAATGAAAAATTACACTCAGTTCACTCAGATTTCTGTTTCGTAAGCATCCAGTCTCTTCAGATGTTCAAAATTTCGTTTCTTAATTATTACGATATTTTTTAAAACTTTAATTAATAGTCAGCAATAACCAACAAGAATACAAGGAGGATTCAAATATGACCCGGAGTGATTTTTTTTTACCAAAACCTTTATTGCGAATGAAAGAGTTGAATGTAGCAATCTTCCCTCCAGAATCGATAAATTTTTGCCAATGTTTTAGAAGCATTTAACTTCTTTGCATAGACTTTTTAAGTTGGCTGTGAATCCAGTCCTGAACATTGACGGTGACGGAATTACTATCCACAAGCTGCATTCCATCAAAATGGGATTTAAGTCTGGTACTCACGATTAAAATAGTGGACCCGCGTTTCATTGATTGTAATGATTTATCTTAATTGTGTTATCAGACTTAAAAGTTATTAATTTGTTTTTATTTTGTAGTTGATCTTAAATTTCTTTGCTTTGTTGAAAAGTAATTGTTGTCATTTAATTTTTTTTTTGACAGTTTTGGTTAACTTTGAATTTAAGTTGCTTGGGTAATTTTATTTTTTCTTTTTCCTTAAGGTAGTTTGGTTAACTATTTAAATTTTTTTGTTTAGTTAATACTTATTCTTAACTTGTTTGCTTAATGTTTAATTTCTTGTTAAGTTGACCCTTAAGGTCAATTTTTTTAAAAACACTTTTAAAGTTTTTGCCTTACACAAGTTGGTGTTAAGGTTTAGTTAGGTTTTGTTAACGCACCACCTTTTCTGGTAAGCTGGAATCCATATTTTTTGACTCTGGTGGTCGTGTTTGGTGTTGTAGAAAACATAAAAATTTTTCTATGGGATTCTTATATTTTAATTGAAGAAATTTCCTTCGGTCTTTTATTAATTTAGTATTTAAAAACAAATCCTTAATTCTTTTCAAAAGTTTTACGTTGCATTTGGGAATCAAGATTTACGACTTTGTTTTGACGTTTGCTTGCTCTGCCAGACAGTGGTCTGAGAAATATCTTTCGTCAAGTGCGAAATCTGCACCCTGCTGAATCAGCTTGTTTTGTATGCAGCTACGCCACGCCAAGGTTGAGGAGTCGGGGTGATTCGCATCCTTAAGGCGTTTTCCATTCTAAAATGGGACCCTGAACGAGGCTAGCTCCTGCTTCTCAGATTGATGATCCTGGAGGGTCGGCGATTATTCGCCAACTTCTGTCTAACCAACCCCCTTGCTTCACTTTCCAGTTTTTGATTGCGCTCCTAGGGTTGCCATGCACTTGGCTGGTTTTGGACCGTCTCAGATCGCCAAACTCTCAGAAGAAAAAGGGCGTGCAGCGATCTACGGGGGAGAGGAGACGTTTGCGCGAGACGGGAGAAGGACATTTTTTCTGAAGGTAGTCGACAGACCAAAAGGCAGTTGCTCCGTCCCGAGTGCTCTGCCAACGGAACAGTGCAAAGATGGCTGTAGAATTTGCGGAGAGAAAATCACCTATGGAGGGCGACGCAGTAAGGAGGAAACCCAGATAGAAGGGGCGGAAGGCTCTGAGGCTACCATTACCTACTCAGCTTTACTAACTTTCATTCTCTTTCCTTTTTAGATTCAATATGGGAGAACGTTTCTTCAATGTACGCTATTAAGTGGCAGAACGTTTCTTCAATGTACGCTGTTAAGTAATTGTGATTTTCGGTTGGGGATCCCCTTCTTGTAGAGTAACGGTATGAAAAGTTTTATTCTCATTTTGAACCACACCTCCACCACCTAATGTATATTGTTACTAGTTCTGTTTACCTTTAATAAATGAAATATTTAATTTAACTTAACTTGTATGTTTTCACTTATAACTTAGAACACTGGACCCAATAAATTTAATTAAAACTTGAACGGGTTTTTGCCCAAATTTAAACACAATGCTCTGTTAATACTTTACTGTTGGAGTATTATCTGGTACTATTTACTGTTATTTTTGAACACACAGGTTTTACAGTCTAAATGTTGTTTTATCATGTCTGTCACACAATTTTACACCCATGCAGTGTTTATTATAGTGATATGTTTTAAAGTTGTTTATTCATATTCTTGACTTTCATGTGTATCATTGAAAACTTTAAATTAGAGACAAAAACTCCAACAGGTGCCATAATTCACAATAATTCACGATTTGTAAACTTGTAGACTTGTATCCGACAGTGGCGGACACAATTAAGCTACAATTAGCGTCGAATATCATGTGTTTCATTGAAAACTTTAAATTAGAGACAAAAACTCCAACAGGTGCCATAATTCACAATAACTCACGATTTGTAAACTTGTAGACTTGTATCCGACAGTGGCGGTACTGATGTGCAATAGTGCACATCAGTATCGCCACTGAGGGAGGGGTTTCAAAAATGGACCAATGAACTTGCTCTTGTGACGCTGAAACTTGAAACTGTGCATACGAGCGCATGCTGTTGTTTACGTTTTATTTTCAATTTCTTTCGCAGTTATAAATGTATGGCATATAAATGCAACTAAGATTTTGGTTAGAAAATTTCGTAGTGCTTTCATTTTATATGTTTATTTAATCGTCAATATTGCACTTTCGCGAAACTTATCACGCACTCATATTCGGATTAATGTTCGTGGCATATTACCGCTCTTTGTATCGAGAAAATGACACAAGCTACAATTAGCCTCGAATATTATACATTTACTAACACCTGTGGATTAAGAGAATTCAAGTGTATAATTCTTTTATTCAACTGAGAATAACTGGATATGTTACAATGAATTTAGCACCTTCTTATCTCAATGCTTGCATTTTGATTTTGAAATTTTTGGATTCAAAATATATATTGCGAATAATCTGATTATACCTATTGTTAGTATTAGCAGTTATATATGAATAAATTAAATATATTCGTTACGAATAAGATAAATTCATTCTGTTTGAAGAGAATTCCTTGTTCAAGCAATACATTTAAATAGCGAACAATTATTAATGTGAAATTTAACACACTAAATGTGTATGAATGCAAATTTGAAAATTTCACTTTGAATAAAACTGTGCATTGTCTATTATTATGGAACAGCTTTTCCGTATGGACTGCAATAAAAAATGCTAAGACTTCTATTATTTACACACATAATAAAGCTTACATTTGACCTAACTAAGAACTGAAATTTTCAGAAGAAATCCACGATGCTTTAATTATTTTGTAGAGGAAACGGCGTAGCAAATCGTTTTCAACATCTTGCTCAAAGCGCGTCAAGAAATCACGCAAAATCACAAAAATATCACAGAAATATTACTGCGAGCCCAATGGTCCATTCTAGAAGCCACTCCCTCGATAGAGATACAGATATGCATTTAGGAAATATGCATCCCGGTTATATTTGAGCATTATATGTTTGTAGAATTAATACTCAGTAACCAACAAGAATATATGTTTGCAATAAATATCCGCTAATTGTCAACAAGAATATCTATCTATAAATAATATTTGCCAGTATTCAACAAGAATTTGTGATAACTATTCGTTTGTAACCAAAAAGAATATCTATCTGTCATTAATATTCGGCCGTAACCAGTGTTGTGTCGCGAATTCAGTGTTTTTAATTTAAGTGTTTTTAATGATTTAAGTAATAAATTATTTAAGTATTTTATTTGTATTTGGTTTTTTTTTTAAGTTTGAAATTGTGAAGGGCGTAATGAATATATATATATATTTGTAAAGAGTGTACTTATAATCTTTAAGCAATTATTTTTCCTTCAACGGTTCAATTTCCTAACGAGAATGGGGGAGCGTCTTCTAACGGAAGTAAAATCTGTGGGAAATGCCTTTTAAGATGACAGTTGCAACATTGAGTAGTATATCGTTGTTCTCTTGTTTTTGTTACCAAGATGGGAAAGTGGACACTGTTATTGGGTTCCCCGCTGTCACTTACGTTTCAGCATTGTGACTGTCGCCTTGTTTATGGCTTCGGTGGAATTTGTAAATTGAATCTTTGAAAGGGCAGTTTTTGTTGTTTCTTATATTTTTCGCTTGTTAGCAGAGGGGGTCGAATGTTTAGTTTCCAGTTTTCGCAGGTGCTACTGTAGACAATGACTTAATTCTGATTCGTTTGGGGGTTTGAACTTGTCCTATTAAATTATATTGAAAAGTCTCGGATTGGCAAGAATTTAATTTTATGTGTAACTTTTGGACCTATAATTGTGAGTGGGAGGAGAAACCGAGTTTTCCTCGATTCTTGCACGATTTTAGAAGTCAGTTTTTTTGAGTGGAGTTAAGTTTTGATACAACTAGAGAGAAGAGAATTAGCAGATAGGGCTTTTGGCCCTGCGGCCGAGCTTCACCCTTCCGGGAGCCTCGCGTTTGCGATCCTGCGGCGATTTGCGCCGGTATTCATTAGAGATAGATTCAAGTTGAATATGTGAATAATTGAGAATCTTTCCTGAAATTCATGCAAGAGGTAGAAATTAGAGCGATCTCTTCCGAGTTGGAGAACGGATACTTCCTGAAGTGGGTTTTCCTGCAAAATGTATGTTTTCTGCCGCCTCAGTGTTGAAACTCGTGTGCAAACTGCTTCCATATCTCAGAATTTTTTTTATTTCCGGGCTTCTTCATTTATGGCTTTACAGGATGTCATTTTTCTTGAACTTTATTTTGGAGCTGATTACTTATAAAGCAAATTCAAGAGTTCAATGGGGGATTCTTCTGCCGATGTCGCCTATAGCTTCTTATGATGATGAAATTCTGGTTGAGTTACATTATATTTTCTTTGGTAGTTATCTTAATTAAATCTTGCGTAACGGGAAAAAATATATATAAAAGCATTTTATATTAGATAAAAACTATGTGTCTTGGAAGAATTTAATGTTATTGTCAAAAATAAGAAATTTATGTTAATTGTAATTTCAATAGAAGATTGTGTGAATTCCAGTTTAAATGATTCATTTAATGTTCCAGTTATTCTAAGTAACCGTTATTATGTTAAACTACAAAATTTTATCTTGATAAATGACTCTTGGAGATATTTAATCTAGAATTTTAATTGCATTTTTATGTAAGGGTAGTCTGGCCAGGTCTCCCATAAATTTATCCTAGATATTTAATAAATGTGTGTGATTTTATATTATTACTTGCATTTGTTTTTTTATATTATTACTTGCATTTTTTTTATTAGTACTAAGAAATTGGTCTGTTCAGTCACTCCATTTGTTTGAGCCGGGATGCTTTTAAGAAACATGGAGATTTTGCTTGGGGTTATTGAAAAATTTTTATGCATTTTAGGGTACTCACAACGCGCCCTGTTTTTAGCAAATATGTACTAACCACTTATTAAAGATTCTTGAATATGTTTTAAGATAGACTTTTGGTATGACTTTTAGGTGCCAGGAAAGTTAAAACTAGTTTTTTTTTTAAATGGAACTGATTGATTGATGTTTGAATACTTCTTCTCGGGTGCTTAAGAGGTTTTGATTAATGAATAAGAACTTGTGATTCTTGAGTTTATTTTAAAATGAGTGAATTATAGAAATGTTTTGGTCGAAATAGTGTTTTATTCTACCGAGTACCAGAGAAGATTTATTCCAGCTTCCTTTTCAGGTTAAGTTTATTAAGAAGAATTTGCTTTGCCTTGCTATGTGTGAATTAATTGCCTTAAGAAAAGTTATATTTAATATTATTTTGAGTCAGATCAACCAATTAGTTCCTTTCTCTATTTTCTAACCAGTTCATTTTAGTAAGTTTATATTTAAGTTTTATTTTATTTTAGTTTGTTAGGCGCCAAGAGAAGTTGAGTATAAGAGATAAATTTAAAAATTAATAGTAACCCAGTAATGTTGTTAGGGTATTTAACACCAGCAAGAATATCTATCTATAAATAATACTCTTTCAGAACCAAAACATATATATGTCTATAACTAGCATTCGCTGGCGACAAAAATATCTATCTATAATTGATATTCGACCGCCCAGAGGGTATGGTGGCTAAAGGAGCCTACTGCGATACCGAAGGCCCGTATTCGAATCCCGAAAAAGGCATGGATGTAAATTGTAAGACCCTTTATAGGAGGTAACGGTGGCCGCCTATTAGGTGCCTCCACAATACATGGTCACCCCTTCCGGACTTGAGAGTGGTCAGTGCCGAAAAGGCAAGTACCCGCCGGTAAAAAAAAAAGAGAGATTTGTTCGTAAACCAAAAGGAATAGTTGTCTTTAATTTCTACTCGTCAGTAACCAAGAGTAATATCGTTTTGCAATTATTACTGGACAGTAATCAACAAGAATATCTGGCTACTATTTATATTATTAAGTAACTAAGATAAATGTCTGTACTACTTGTCAATGACCAACAGGAATGTCTGTCTGTAATTAGTATGCGTATTAAGAATATTTGGCTGCAATAAATATTGTCAGTAATCAACTAGATCATCTGTCTGTAATTGATATTATTCAGAAACCGTTAAAATATCGATATATAATTTGTATTCTTCAGTACCTCAAAGAAATATCTGTGTATAATTCATATTCTTTGGTAACCATCAAGAATAATCTGTCTCAGATGCTACTCATCAGTAAGAAACAAGAATATATCGGTATACTATAATTAGTATTTTTCAGTCACCAACAAAATATCTTTCAGGTTACGTAGATGAAAAAAATAGAGGTTTTCATATAAAAATGCATTTCGACCTGAATGCCAATCACGATTTATGCAATTAAATTATTATATCAAAGCTCACTAAGTAACGTTACATAATCTTACGTGTTTGAAATAATTAAATTAACAATTGTGACAGACATTTGACATCCTAAGTAGAAACCTACAATCTGTAATTTGCATACGCAAGGGCGACCAACGGAACATATGAGACTAGATTCCAAGAAACTTGTATTAGGAAACTAGGGAAACCTTTCGTACTATATGCGCGTAAACAACGTCTACGCCTGTGCGATTGGTAACTATAGTTGATTAGCTAGAATGAAACCCTTTCCAGCTTCCT
>KK116792.1:13812-24601 GCA_000611955.2 Stegodyphus mimosarum
TATGTACATGAGTTTAATAAGATGCCACCGCCGCTGTATCGGCAGTGGAAAGCTGCGTCTCGACGCAACTCAGCCAGATGCATAAATGCAATTCACACCATTTCGAACACAAGAGACGTTCATTAAAGATAATTTATGTGCGATGCAGTAGAAGCTCTGATTAAGTATTCGAATGTTATTAAAAATTTCTTTGTTAGTAGTCTGAAAAATTTTGTGTTTTGGACAGGTTTTATCATAAGGAATTTAAATCATTATTAGCAGAATAATGAAAGCAGATAACATTTAATTAAAGGAAATTATACAAGCTAACTGCATCGGGAAATTTAATGGTGCTTTAATTTAAAAACAAGAATGTGGGGGGATATGACCAAACGACTGTATACCAGACAAATAACGTATAGTTTTGGAAAGATGTTTTAAAGTATTGCTGCATAGTATGATTAAAGCAACAAAATTATTACCGGAAAAAAAGCACAAAAATCCCAGAGACATCGCTGATTGATAGAAACAATTTGCTAAACTTTTAGGTCCTAAGAATTTCATTCATAACTTCGGAGGCGAAGATATGTATTAATATTTCGAGAGGCACGATATATATATACCAGCAACGGAACAACAACACAGATAACTAGTATGTTACTTATTATGGTATACATTTTTAATTGTAATTTTTATTTACAAACCCAACAGATTTTTGAAAGACCAAGATTACAATACAGTTGGAGGTGTTTTCATATATCATGCTGCAACTGTACAGATTTTCTTCATTAATAATTCCTTTAAGAAAATGGAGGAGGAACTGCTTATTGGCACTGACACACAAAGGACAGCGTCTTTATGAAAATTTTCAAATGATATTTTCTCGTATTCTTGAAGCTCAACAAAACTTATTTTAATTCAAAATTCAAACTTCTAATTGGGATTTTGCAACAGGGCTACTTTGCTTTATTTTGTAAAAATTCTAACAAAAATTACTATAAAAAATGATTTAAATGCAAAAATAATCTAACAATTATATAAGAGATTAAAGAATAATAAGGAAAAGGGTTACATTTGTGAAAAAATCTGACATTTATGAAATCTTAAAAATTTGTGCTGATGTAAAATTTTAAAATATGTATCAGACAGATTATTAAAAAATTAAACAAAAAAAATCTGAAAGCTTTCAGATTTCAAATGGGTGTTTCTTCTTCATTTAGAGATACCTACGCATTTCAAGAGCAGTTGGGCTAACGCAACATTGTGCTAAAAATATTTGAAAACAGTATACCTTTAGCATTTCCGATAGACAGTCTCGCACGCTGTAGATAAAAAGTGTTTTATTCCCTATAGCGTTGCCACTTTTGGCTTTGAAATTGTTGAGTTTTTTAGTAAAAAAATTCGTTGAAAGTTTACAAAATGTGAAATAGACTGTAAAACAAATTCCAAATTCGTGCTTGAAGCTGCGCATGTTCTGTGATTCGAGCGTATAACCATTCTTCAGGCCATCATGCTAATAACAATCCTTCAGTCAAGCAAAATCGCCATTTTCGTATGAGTTCCCTTTGTTGTATTCTAAGTTCTACCTGTTTTTATACTCAAATCGTGATATTATTTACCTTAAAAATAATTTTAAAATTTGTGCTTCGAGAATTTGCCAGCAGTGGAAGAAACTTCGACAAAATTTCCTCACGGAGAGACTACTGTAATGTCACAGAAACGTTCGGACCTACCCAAAAGATAGCACATAATAAAGTCTTTCGTCCAACGACTCTTACGCCTGGTGGTTCATCCGCATCAAAGAAAATATTACTGTCTCATCCACATCGAAGTGATCAGTGCGATCATAACAGCAGTTTCGCTCGAGATTCGGATGGCATTAATGATATTCTAATTAGGGAGAACCACAGAAAATTCTCAGAGTTACACTTCGAGGTTATTTTAACTTGCTAGAAACATAATACTTTCCTAAAAAGTTGAAGTTGGTTGAGGTGTGGTTATTTTTCAAATATAGCAAACTCCAGTAGTTTCTTTGTCTTACAAGCTGATATGTGTCTTGTCAGCGCTCGCTAAGATGTTGGTAAGATTTATTCTTTTAAGATTTGACTTCTTTCAGCACAAGGCCGACGCCTTCGAACTACATGGATTCCAAGGAGGCAACTCAGTCGAACTTTCTTTAAAAGACCTAGTGTCCCCTAACCAATTGAATCAGGAGTAGAACCTAACTCATTGGCAATAGCCATCGACTTCAAGAGAGCCCTTGACTTTCTAGGGAGGAGTCAAATGTAACACAATTGCTTTACAATGCTTCTTGCCTGACATCCCTTATTACTGTGCACTGCTGGGCAAATTCCACCTTCTTCTGCTGATGTACACTGTGCAAAAGAAAGGGGGAGGGGACAGTTCTATATCTCCTGTTCTACTGGCCCGATTGACAAAATTCAAATCGCGTTTTCTATGTCTCGAAAGCACGACTTAGGATATGTATTAGATTTATATATAGCATTGTTCTAATGTAGGTGTTTTGACACAAAATCGGACTTTTTCTGAAATGACATGCCAATTTTTTTTCCATATTTCGATTCTACGGCTGAAATTATGCGAAAATACCAAGTTTTGTAAAAATCGCAAGAGTAGTTTTTAAAAAATTATCTATCAGAATTTTAGCTCCTCCATGTTAATTCAATTTGGTATGTATTTATTGATATCTCTTTTTATTACACTTACTTGATTCCTTCTTCACAGTCCGAAATTTAGGTTTACTCCATACAAAATTCACCCATTTTTTATGATTTATTTTTAAATAATTTTTATAAATTTTATGAAAAAAATTTTG
Source organism: Stegodyphus mimosarum (assembly GCA_000611955.2). Classification (NCBI taxonomy): domain Eukaryota; kingdom Metazoa; phylum Arthropoda; class Arachnida; order Araneae; family Eresidae; genus Stegodyphus; species Stegodyphus mimosarum. The sequence continues at coordinate 16,628 of KK116792.1, forward strand.
AATTATAACCTATAAAATTTTTACAGTCAACTTGAAGTAGATATATTTCGAAGCATACCTACAAAACATTTGAGCTTTTTATTCAAAATTTTCGAAGATATACGTGAATTTATATACTGGAGCGTTTTGAAATTTGCCATATTTGTGAAATCAATCTCGATCTACACTCGCCTGAAGGCTTTATGAGATAGGGCTGTATACCAGAAGAACTATTGTTTGCGTCGAGCTCAATGTATACAAAAGATCGGGTATAGCGTGGTGCAGACAACATATGCCTTGAACCAGACAAGCCATTCCACTGAAAACGGAATGCTGTGCTTTTTATATATGAATCGAGATTCAACTTGTACACTGCGAAAAAAAAAGGGGACAGTTCTGTATCTCCCGTTCTACTGGACCGTTTGACGAAATTCAAATTGCTTTTTTCATGTCTCGAAATCGCGACTTAAGATATATATTAGATTTATATATAGCATTGTTCTAACACACGCATTTTGAGACAAAACGCACTTTTTCTGAAATAGCATGCCAATTTTCTTTCCATATTTTGATTCTACGACACAAATTATGAGTAGATAGTAAATTTTGTAAAATTTGGTGCGAACGTTATGGAGAAATACAAAAATTTATCTTGGCGTATTTTTTTTTCAGTTTGAGCCAAGAATAATTCACTTGGCGAACTTCTTAATTTATAGCAACCTATTTTTCCTTTTTTTTCATTGTAGTCGAGCGGAAAAAAGTAATCGTTCATTACTTACAAATTATTTTGACAAAGCGCATTTGGCGTTATTATCGCTTGTAACAAATATACCAAATTTCAAGACGTGCCATTATGTAAATTCATGTATATCTTAGAAAATTTTGAATAAAAAAAGGTCTAATGTTTTGCACGTGTGCTTAAAAATATATCTACTTTAAGATGATGTTAAAAATTTTATAGGTTATAATTCAAATTTTTTTTTTTAAAAATTTATAAAATGTTTTTAAATAAATCGTAAAAAGTGTGCCAATTTTATTTGTATTAACCCTAAATTTCGAATTCTGGAAGAAGGAATAGAGTTAGTTTAATAAAAAAAGATATATTACTTAAATATACATCAAATTCAAATAACATTGAGGCGCTAAAATTTCGAGAGCTAATGTTTTAAAAGCTACTTGTGCGATTTTTACAAAACTTGGCAGTTTGGCCTAATTTGAGTCGTAGAATCGAAATATGGAAAAACATTGGCATGTCATACCAGAAAAATCCGATTTTGTGTCAAAATGCCTATATTAGAACAATGCTATATTTAAATCTAATACAAATCCTAAATCGGGCTTCCGAGGCATGTAAAACGCAAGTTGAATTTCATCAATCAAGCCAGTAGAACGGGAGATATAGAACTGTCCATTTCTTTTTATTTGCGCAGTGTATATTGATATTCGGCGTATAGGAATCTCGAGAGGGCCTGGAACACAATACCATCCCTTCCTTACCAAGAAAAAAGGATTATTACGGTGGTGAATTTGTAACGGTTTTGGGCAGGTATTATGCCGTACGGAAGAAATGACCCCTGGATGTGTTTGCAAAGGCTCCCTGACTACTATGAGGTATAAAAAGATGAGTCCTATGTTCGATGTTTCAGGGGCGCAATGGATCCTGTGTTTCTGTTAGTGGACGATAACTTGTACACATAAGATTCAATTGGTTGATGATTATGCGGAAAGTGAGGATATTCGCCGCATAGAGGGGCCAGTCGGATCTCCTGACCTTAACCTGTATAGCATGTCTGGGATGTTCTTGGAAGGGTAGTTTCATCTCGGCATCTCCATCTGAAAACTATCTAAGTGTTGAAAACTGCTTTACTGCAAGAGTGGGATCAGATGCCACAAGAAATCTTTAACTACCTCCTTTCGAATATGAATTCACGCCACACATTAGATTAGATAGAAATGAATACCTCACATTAGATTCATTTTCAATTCGATATCATGACGTAAATTTTGGGCATCCCTGCATTATGAGCTTTACTGATAATCACGCCTACATAAAAGGACTTTTGAACGGTACCTTTCTGTGTCTGTGATAAATATATATCGTACCAAATTTGATTAGAATCTGTCCACCAGTTCCCCAGTTTTTCATAAATTCGGCATAATATGCAAATTCTCTTTATTTTGCACACGAGTGTAGTTTTTTTTTGTTATTATTTTTAGCCTAATTTTTCTCCATATCTCTTGTACTAATAATGTCTGGTCTTGCGTTAAAGGATTATTTTATTTCCGAATTCCGTATTCCATTTCTAGCCAAGTATATTTTCTAGGATTTAAATCCGGACACTGAGGAAGTATTTTGAGTATTTTATAAACATTTAACTTCATACAAAGTTGTACATTCATAGCAGTGTACTGAGATATCAGGAGGAAAGCAGTTATATTCTGAAGAAGAGCGACTTGAATCTGAACGACTCCAATCTCCGAAATCTAGAGTTCTTTTCAAAATGTACGCCAGACTAAGGCTGCTTTTTTTGGCTAATTTTAAATAATGAACTGATATGTTTCTATTCCGATTTGATCCTGTGAACTTTTCAATGTAACGAAAAATAACATGTACAGGAAACAAAATGTTAAAATAACTACCAAAAAGCAACTGATAATATGTTATTAATCAAAGAACTAATAGCCGATTCTTGAATATTTCTTTTAAAAATGAACTTTTGAGACATATAGATAATTTCTTGAACGTGTTATTTAATAGATGTTGGTCAAAAAGGAGAAACCTGAAATGTAGCATTAAAGGGCATGAAACTACTTTTGGAAAAAAATTCATTAACCGTTTAAAATATCTGTTAAACTGTTTAAAATATTCATATTATTCATGGACAAAAAATCGTGTTTTCTTTCTTTTTCTGTAGCAAAGGTTATTTAATATAGGTCATTTGTTAGCAAATTACTTTCTTGGAAGGCTCTCATATGAATATCTTTCAGTACTGGTTAATGATTCCAACTTTAGTTCCTCTTTACTGTCAACTCATAAGGTGTTTTCTCTTTCCTTCCAGCATGACTTGGTGGTGGAACGGTAGCACACTTGGCGCGTATTCGAGAGGTCCAGGTTCGAATCCACGGGAAGGCATTGCATATTTTTCATGTCTTTTGCTTCAAAAAATCTAATGTGTCTGTCTACAAAAGGCTTCCGAAATAAAAAAAATAGGTGCTGGACGATAATTCGTCACCACCAGAATTTGGTGATTAGGTCTTCTAATCCCCAGTCCCCCTTTTAAAAGGGGGAGTATATAAGGTATTTTGTGTTGCCTTCCAGTAAATGTTCGTGGTGTAACGGTAGCACATTCGGCGCGTATTGTAGAGATTTAGGTTCCAGACCTGGCGAGGGCACTTCACATTTTCCCCGTCTCCTGCATAAAAAAATTCTAATGACTCTACAAGGCTTTCAAAATTGTTTTCGGTCAATAGATGGCATTAGGGAATTCGTTTACAATCATTTAACTAGACATTTTCTTGAATTTCTCTATGTTGTTCTCATATAGGCACAAGTTTCCTTTTCCTCATTTTCATTCTCGCAGCTGAGGCAGAAGGTTTTAGCCATATAAAACCATACGTTTTTAAATATTCAGTGCTAAAATTTGCTCACATTACTTCAACTCTTATTGCTTATTGTTAAGTTCATATTTATTCCTTCCTAACTTGATCATTGGGCGAGGGAATAAATACACGAAATTCTGATTTTTCACCAAATCCAAGATAACGTCCTGTCTGTTGGTATTTTTACGGATTTCTTTGTATGTAACGTAGATTCGAGACAATTCCTTTCATAAATTCCTCAGCAAATATTTCCTTTTTAGCATAGAACCCTTGTTTTCTTTGCCGGTTACCACAAATAGCAAGAATTTTTCTTTAAAACAAATCTAGACTTATGAAAGCAAATTATTCGAAATGTACCATGCTCTTAACTTAACCAGATCGAAAAAAATTTCTTTCCAGTTTTGGCAATCGGAAAATATCGTATTTGAAGAATAATCGAATGAGAAATAACACCGATCTTTGCCGAAAGAAGCAAACAAGAAGCAAAATCCAGAAATGAACATCATTAATCAGGATAAACTTTGAGTAGGAGGAAGGAAATGGAATAACAGAATTTTAAATAACGGAGAAAATGTCACGAATAAAATAGAGAATGACATATCCGAAATGTCACAACGCTTGGGAAATTAGCTTCACTTCCGTGTTTTCTTTCTAAAGTGCATTTTTACTACAACATCCCCCATAAATTTGTTTGCAGCTACCACAAGCCTCGCCCACAGAAAAGCGACAGCCAACTATCAGAGCTCTCCTCCAAACCCGCTGCTTTCGCATGTGACATTTCTTAAGTAGCTGAGGCAACCAATCTGGAAATATTTCACACAGACTGTATAATCTGCGATGAAAGATTTTGTAACAAGGCACGTTTCGACGTGCATTTTTTTTGTAAGTTATAATAACACTGGAATTGTTCGTAAAAATTAGCAGGTATGTACAATCCCTTCGCAATTAACTGTGGGAGGGGCAGATAGCCAAAATCTTTTCGAAAGTAAAAGTTAAATATGTTTATTATCGAATGGTGGGGAAAGGCCTATCACAAACTATTTACGGAAATTACGAAAAGGAAAAGGAATACACGTAGTATAACAGCAGGCATGACAGGGATATGCATCACATGAAGTTTGCAATAAGTAAAATGAAAAATAGATGTGTCTTTTTACGCGAATTTGTACTTTTTTCACTGTTAAATTCGGTTTAAATGTATAAAAATTATTCTTTAATTCTACACTGGCTATCATAAATTAAGAAAAAATCACAAAAGTCACGATTTCTGAAAACGTTACATGTAGAATCTTATGAAACTTACCCACAATATGCAACACATAGTAAGGTATCAAATAACATAAAAAGAAATTACCAGACAAAATTATGGCAGTATAGAAATTAGCACGTGTATAAAATGAAAAAATCGAAGGTGTCAGTTTGCTATAAGAAAAGTACCTTCAGTATGGAATACGATCGCCTCTAGAAGCAGCACAGCACATACAACGATGTGTGATGTTTTCAATTATGCGGTCTATCAGTTCCATACGAAGCGAGAGCCATTGCTCTTGCAAAGCAGTTCAAACGCGGGAAGGGTCTGAGGGGGCGGATTGAGAGCAGCTAGCCGTCTCCCTAAAACACCTCAAATGTGCTCGATAGGATTCAAGTCCGGGGATCGAGCTGGCCACTCTGCGCATAATTGGTTCCTGCTCAAGATAATCGTCTATGATACGAGTCCTGTGGGGTCTTGCGTTGTTGTCTTGTAACAGGAAAGCATCACCTATTGGCCCGCATATGGGCGCACATAAGCCTCAAGGATGTCATCTCTATAAACCTGAGCATTCACAGTTTACCTTGGAAAGACATGGAGGTCAATGCGTCCACCCAAAGAGATGCCACCCTAAACACAGACAGTGCCTCTTCCGTATGCATCTCTTTCACGGATGTTTTGACGGATGATAACGAGTTCCACGTACTCTTCATATCAAATAACGTCTACTATCATTTTCTAGATTAAACCTGGGCTCATTCGTAAAGGGAACAGCCCTCCATTGATCAGGCGTCCAGTGGACATGTTGTCGGGCCCACTACAATCGGTCCTTCCTATGGCGTGATGTAAGCGGCCCGCAAATGGCTGGTCGCATCACATGTAGACCACCTCGCATGACGTTGACACCAACCTTCCGGGGGCTGCAGCAAAGGAGGATCTAAGAAGAATCGGCGTAGTGGTTCTATTCCTGCCTGCACATAATGTCAAATATCGGTCATCGGCGCTCGTCGTAGCAGTTGGCCGTCCTTGGCGGAACTTCCTAGATGCCGAATCCGTGGTTTGAAATTCCCTCCAAAGTCTATGAACCACAGGACTCAAATTTAGCCATCTGGCCGCTTCTGTTTGACTTCGTCCTGCCCTGTCTCCCAATGGCTCCCCATCGTAGTTCTGCAAGCAAATAATGCCTGGAGGTCATTGTTACGAATTGGCTATCTCAGATTTCTGATGTCACTATCACAGTGAAATATGTGGGCTTGCTTTCAAACATGGACTTTTATGCTCCTCGCAGATGACGTATTCCGAGTACAGTGTCACTAATTTGCACATTGCAGTTTTTCTTGGCAACATATTCAAATTTTGCATGGTTTGGCTTATTTTTGAGGAAGTTATCGCTATTTTTGTAGTTCTTCCTTATGATAACCATTGTATTTATAACCGAGTTTCTATATATATGAAGGATTTTATTCTTTTGTTATTTATAGCGCGTCCTTTTTTGCCTTTTCATTTTTCTTTTATCTTTTCTTCCTTTACTTTTTTCTTTTTCCTTTTTTACCCTCTTCCTTTTTCTTTCTTTTTTTACTTCCTTATGCGACGTAAAAAGGAAGTATTGTAATCACGAAAAATTTCGGGTATCAAATTTCCACGAAAATATCCATTTTGACAGCTATAGAATGCAATTTAACGATGTTTTTGCATGACATCTGTACGTCAGGACAGAATAAAGGACTTTTTTCCCCAAAAAAATTATAAAACTGATTTAACATGGATTCTGAATTGATTATTTCGTGACGTCTGTGCGTACGTACCGTATGTATGTATCTCGTATAACTCAAAAACGAGTGGCCTCAGAACTTTCAAATTTTGTATATAGGACTGCTATAACATGTAGATGTGCGCCTACCTTTTTGGTTGTAATCGGCTTCACCAGAGTATATATATATATCAGGCCTCTCTGTTACTCGGCTCAGTGAGCTCAAAGATTTTATTTTTATATGTTGGTAAATTGTGCATTTTTTGCTTTAAAAATGATTGAATTCCGTTGTTCTTACTTCCGGTTAAGAGTTTTATGCCTTTAATAAATCTGCATGCAATATTTGTAGAATTATCAACAAATTAAAAGTTGTTTAAGTGCAGCTAGTTAAGCCTAATTATTTTATTATATAGCAGCCATATTTGTTTACATTTGAAACTTAGCAGAGTAGTGGATTTGTGTCCTATCTAGAGAAACTAAACTTCGCAGCAACAAAGATGGCGCCTTCTTTTCTTATTGCGAATTAAATGATGCTTAATCCATTGTGGAATTTATTCGAGGAAATAAGTTTTTATGACTTACTTCTTAAGTTTTAATATGGATATTTTGAGCTTTTATGCATTTTTACCTTGAATTGAATAAGAAATACTGAATCTTCTGTGAAAAACTGTTTCTTTTGTTTGTTGGTTTAATTTCTTTTATACATCGTTTTAGATTTATTATAGTATTTGAACAGAACATGTGACAACGATTAGGTAATTCTTCAGACGGTATACATAATTTTTGTGCATTCTGAGTTATAAAACGAATGAGATGTAACGCTGTTAAGTGAAGCTATCGTTAGCATGCCGCCATGGTAAACAATATAGGGAAATTTAAAGAGTGCTTTTATTCTATTGTGGTTTATGCACTATTTGCGAAGTAGATTTAATTCAAACCAATAAATTTAAATTAAGTGCAAGAAAAATGCAAATAATTTAATATTCCGTACAAGGAAGTTATGTGGTGTACACATCAGATTTTTTTACGCGCCAGAAATGGTGTATCAATCTCGATCCTCACATTTTTTTATCGTATCGCTTTTGAAATAAAAAGGTGTTGCCTGATGCCACCAAATGTTATGGACATGCAGCAGGACTATACCTGTATGGCCAATAATAAACTTCTGCTGTTCCACTCATGTGTGCCTTATACCTATATTATTTTTGAATAAATAACAAAGCGAAAATGAAAAAATCATTATCAACGCTTAACACGTTATCGTGAAACATAAAAATATGATCTTTTTAAATATTTTGTGATTTTGGTGTTAAATATTTTGCGGCATGAGTGCAAAATAATGTGATATTTAGTTAAAAATAAAAAAGATAAAAATACCCCCCCCCCCAAAAAAAAA
>KK116792.1:27244-53706 GCA_000611955.2 Stegodyphus mimosarum
AGGTTTCCTAGTTGCGAATTTTCTAACTGTAGACATTGTTATCACAACTACCGGAAGGACTTCCCACATTCGATAGTCTTAAGTCTCATGTATATAATATTAAAATTGGACTAATGTAATTGCAATGCTTGTCTTTGAGAGTCAACTGACAAATTCTTTTTGGTGAGAATTTTGCCCCCGATTTGTAATCGACGATAAAATTTTGTTGTTTAATTTTATTTGCAGGATAGTAAAAATTACAGTGATCTACATGAGGATTTCAGTATGTGATTAATTGAATTGAGAAAGAACATAAATATATGTTAAAAATGAAGTCTTGTTTCCTTTTTTCATGAAACATCATGTGAGAGAATTCGCAGTTGAAGCCCATTGGTCCATTTTGGAAGCTACTCTCATGGTTGAGATACCAATGTGCACATAGAAAATTCGCTTGTCGGTTCCGCAATTTCTATAGAAGAAGAAATACTACCACAATTGGCCCATTCTTTAAACTCGTCGATATGCGATTCCTTACTCTAGAGCTGTTTTAAGTCTCAAATGCATAATATTAAAATTAAGAACACGTACGATAATAATACAGAACTGCAGCAATAAACATAGTGTCCAAAGAGTGTTCCAAAAGAAAAAGAACGTTTTGGAAAATATGTTGTTTAGGACATAAGGCACTGAAGACAGGAATGATATTATAGCTCTTTCTTCAGCGTGTTCATAGTACAATGTATCGTAATTGATACGATATATATGTTCATATTACGATATATCATAATAAATGGCACTATATATCCTATTTTTGCTTGAGGCATAAATAAATGAATTATATCTTTTGCCTCAAAATCTTCGTATTCTCATGGCCCATTTTTCATTACTAAAAAAATTAATACCATCAAATGCATTTCTAAATAATCTAAATAATTTCATATAAAGTCTATATAATTTCATATAAAGATTTAAAATTACTTAATGCATTTATTTGTTTTAAATTGCCGAGTTTGTTTAACCAATTATAATTTGAATCATAAATTAAAAATCTTTTATCACTTTAAATGCCAGCACTCTGGAGTCTTGCGACTTCTTTTTGTTACGCAGCTTAAAAGATAAATCAAAGATTAACTATTTATGCCATGTTTCGCGCAATGACAAATTAAAGACGTCATGTTTAAGCAATCGCACAACCATTACTCTGCAACTCGAACTGGCAACACTTGCTAGCTTGCGTGATAAAATAACACAACAGAAAATTTTGGAAAGACATTGTCAGATGTCTTCTTCTAACATTATGATATGTTTAAGCTCAGTTCATTAATGACCAACTTTAACGTTTTTTAATGACATATTTACGAATACAACTTCTAATTTTATTAGTGCAGTGCAATTCAGATTATTCAAACTTCAGCACTGTATACATTCCTCATCGCTCATTTATTTCTAAGCTAACTAAAGTAAATTAAGCCTATTTTTATTATATTTATAGATAGTTAAGTTTTCTGTTGATTTAAACAAAATAATGTAAAGGCTAATACAGTATATATATGTTTTTAAAAGCTATTAAATTAAATTCTCTTAGTGAGCAGCGATGCACATCACTATATACTGTTCGACAAGCATACACACGCCAATAAGACAATTATGCACTGTATACAAACATACTGTCCCTTATTTACTGCGCGAGTTAATCACCCATTATGAATTTTGTTATATCATTAATGTATCATGAAATGTTTAAAGTACAGTGCTTTTTCAAGTAATGTAAAATGTGTGTGTACTGCAGACGAGAGTTCAACTGTGTTCAGCAGATCATAATTTCATATGTTCAGTAATGGAGCAATTTTTTCTTCGGCCGGAGGGAATGTGAGAACGTAAATTTCTCACTCCATGCAGTTCACCTTCATCGTAATTTATACTGAAAAAACCGGTTTTTCCTCCTTTTCTGCTGACGACGTTTCAAGCGAGTGTGTGGGGCCTCGGCCTCACACATGTCGCCCTCCTGTGATAATGTCGTTTTTGGTTGGATGAAAAGAAGGAGCGGAGATAGCTTAGAAAAATGCACGAAGTAGCTGAAAATGTTTGGGTGAAAATTAACGTGTCTATGTCGTGCTAAAATTTAAACCATCCTCGAGCAAATTATTAATATGTGTTTCATCTCCAGAAAGTGCCAATATTTAGTCATCAATTATCGCCTCGCCGAAATTTCCATGTGCTGAACGAAAAATATGCGTGAAAGAAATAGCTGTAAGCGTGAAAAACTCCATCTGCAATTTGCTAAGTATACTTGAAAGTAGTTACAATGCATGGGGTGAAGGATGTTTAAAGATTAAAAAGTTGTGTTCTATTTTCAATGTAAGGCTCCAAGATACCGTTCCATGTTTAGCTTCTCACTTTTTGTGTTCTAAGGTTATGTATTATGCTATTTTTGTATGCTATGTGATCTGTGTGTATATATTTAATCAAGAGAACGTTTTTGATAAAATAAATATAAGATTAAAAGAAAAGTTGTCTCCTAAGTCTCATGCATGTGGATTATTGGGTAAGTGAAGCATTTTATTATTCTTGTTATTAAATTGCAACTCAATGTACAAAACGTAATTTTTGGCCAGCAGGTATTGGGCATATGTAAAATTAGTTTTTGATACTTGTAGCATTTAATTTATTTAGGAATCACGCATCAACACCACAATTACTTTACGCTACTGCAAAAGTTTCTCTTGATTTAAATCTAGTTCATAAAATAAATGTTTTGGCTTAAACAAATTTCAGAGCTATTAGATTTATTTCAGAGCAGGAAACAGAAAAAATCAATAGTGACCCCGGTGGGATTAGTATTCTGGATCTTGCGATTCCAGTCAGAGGTGCTTCCAGTTACACCTCGAAGGCATGGGGGGGAAAGAGAAAATGCTTCCTGCTCTCCTCCACTTAACATACGAATAGCTAGGAGAAGGAGACAGTCGCTCAGGTGGTGATGAATTATCGTCCACCACATCTTGGTTCGAATGGTGCTTATGGAAGCATATAGAAGTTTTCGTAGATAAAAAACGTGAGAAAGTCAGCTATACCCTCTCCGGAATTTGAACTACAGACCTCTCGATGCTAGCTCGATATACCTCCAATTACATTGTGAAAATACAAGCTGGCCGGACATGCTTCTAATTACATCACGGAGGCATGCAGTGAGGAAGGAGAAAATTCCTTTTAAAATAATAGCATAATATATTGGATGCCATTTTAATGTTTGCATAACCCAAAAGTTGGTTTAGAAATTGTCTGAATGCTTAATGCATCTTATTATCTTCAGTTGCATTTGTGTACTTATTGTCAAAGTTTTGCTTGCTGATATCTCGAGTAATTCTGATCGTATGAGAATCATCGAAGCTCCTTTTTTTAATCACCTAATTAGGCTATCTAATTGGAAGAAAGGTAAAATATAAATTTAGGCAGAAAAACAAGCTCGGATTGGTAAAATAATTTGAATAAAACTCCATCAGTTTCAAGAGCAAACAGATGCAGGTCTCTTTTATTCAGGAGCAAAGATTTCCCTCTCGAAATAAATTTTGACTCAACTTGACAGCAATATTAGATAGTTCTTAATTTAATTTCGCCTAGGATATGTAAGGTAGTTTTCTTATTAAAACACTTTTTCTTATAGAAATTTTAGAAAAGGTTTAACTTCGTATGCATTTACTAAAAGATTTTACGCGTCAAAACAATATGTTATATACATTATTTGATTTATTTCTTAATTTGGTACCGTATATTTATGACGCTATAAATATATGTTTCCTGCTATCCCCCCTAAAACTCACTGTATTATTTGCGAAACTTCCTATTTCAAAAGTAGAAAACTTTCATAGATAAATCAATACATTTTTTTCGCAGAATCCATCCATTGTTTATCAAAGAATAAACGCAAAAGAACACAATTTGATCAGCATCTCCCTTAGGATCTCGGGACAAAAAATTCCGAAAAACAGGAGCTAGTTAAGAGAGTTTAATGTTCTCTGAGACATCAAGAAAAATAATAAGCAATTCCAGAAACTCATCACAAAATAAAGTTTGACGTAGGGTACTACCCTAAGTATTCCAACACCAGTAGATGCCCTTGGGGATCTTTTCCTCTCTTAGCTTTTCCATTTGTTCATTGATGTCTTTTTTCACCTCATTTTCTAGTTGTTCTTCGCTTTCCAGTATGTGTGTCTTAATTCCATCCCCGTCGAGTTGTTTGTGGATAAAAAATGCTCTGAATCTCTAATTTTATTGGTCCACGGTTAGCAGGGCTAGGTTTCATCAACTGAATTCGAAATTCTAATATTTTACGACCGAATAAGTAAATAAAGTCTACTATATAAAAGGAACAGCGTATTATGCATAAAAAGCATTGTTGTGTAGAACATGGAATATCATAATTAACTGGAGTCACTATTCCACCTTGATATTCTAAGTCTCCGATAATTGGATTATCTTTATTCTGTAGGTAAAATACATTATTTACTATAATATATATAAAGGTACATTCTTTTTTCATTTATCGCTTTCTAATGCGCAGTTACGGGTTTCTGCAATGTTCTGGATCAAAGTTTGAAATCAGTGTCTACCCCGTTTCTGACGAACCGACTGTTTTTTTATCAGTAGTACTAGCATAATTGTAGTGTCATTAGAGTAATCATATAATAAAGTACTATACAGTTATTTGCAGCAAACGAGCAATATACAGTAAGTTGTAATATAATAAGCAAGTTTATTTCATTATTTTATTTCAGTTATTATTTTAGGTCAAAACCTGATGATACCGCTTCCTGGTTCATTTTTAGAGAACCGGTAAGTTATGAAAATTTAATTGCAATTATTTACTCATTCTTATATCTATAAATATAAGATAATAAGCTGTAATTTAATAAGTAAATTTCTTACACGATATTACTTTAATTGTCTCTATCTATGTTTTAGTCAAAATTTGAAATAAAGTTCTAGCCTTCTTCTTCCGAATACTGTTAGAGATGTTACACCGAACGATACTGTTATTATTATAGATGTAATAATACAATATACTGTAATATAGTAAGCTGAAGATAGTAAATTTGCGTACAATAAGCAGTTTTTAGGACTACTTAATTTGAGATTGTTTTTCTGCTTGTTTGAGTTAAAGTTTAAAATGAATTTCTGGCTCTAAGCTACCCAGTTGTTTTCCTTGAAATTTTAATTAGGTTAAATTATTTGAATATGGAAAATTATACGTCAACTATCTGTCTAAGGGGAAGGATGCCTTCGTGGAGAACATTTTAGGGGGAACTAACTCGTATTCGTGTCACACATGGAAAATATCACGGAAACCAACCACGAAGTCAGCTCGTTCACCTGGCTCGAAACGGTATAGAACTACCAGTACACAGCGGTCTTAGCCACTCCGCCACTGGTGGGCTGATATTTTGATTATAATTGTTTGTCTATTGTATATTTATAATATAATAGTTTCAACGGTAATAACTGTAATACATTTGTTTCAACTGTAAAATAATGAGCGGTAATATCAAGCTGTATATAAAAATTGTAATATAAGAAGCCGCAATATAATAAACAATTTTATTGCAAAGTTTCTTTTTAATTGGATTTTTTTTTTATTTGTTTGGTCCAAAGTTTGTGCCGATTCTACAGAAACACCTTTTCTTTAAAATTCAGTTTAAGAAGAAACAGTGCTATATTACAATTGTAAGAACAATAATGGACAAATAAACATATCTTATTCATTATTGCTCTTGTGATTATAATATTCTAAACAAATATAATATAAAGTTCTCTTTTAGATAGTTAATCTGTTTGTTTGCTTCATGGTTTAAAGTCATTTCCTAGCCCACTTTTACCGAACTGATTATTTCTTTAAATTTTACATATAATTATTTTTTCATTATTACCATGTAAGTTATTTTACATTAATTGGCCTTATGATTTAAGCCTTAAGTCCTCGCAGAATGCAAATTAATTTGAAGAGCATTTACGGCGAGGATTTTCAATGTTTCAGATACGGACATTTCGGAAACGGCGCTTGCAGCTTTATTTTTTGCACTTCAGCTTTGCCATTTAATATTCCGGCATTAGCCGTTTTACTATCCGATCTTAAAAAGGATCGTTTAAATTTTGAATCAGCTCCATTAGGCAAAACGTGTATGGTCACCGGATAGGATTAGTTTTGTTATCTTACTATTCTCAAGGGATGCAATTTTGTTTGCACGCACAGGTGGTGTCTTCTGTTTAAATTCAAACTAAATAAAAATAATAAAATTTAAAACTTCCATAAAGCTTTGAAAAGTAGTGATAACTATCGTTAGTGTGCTAAGATCTGAAGATCATTTGAGTTTATATTACATGATTAGGATTTTGTAATTGTTATAGTTATTATCTAATAAACTGTAGTATAATAAACTGTATACTATAATAAGCTGTAATATAATAGCCAAACTTGTAAGATGCTTCAAGTTGATTTGTCAGCTTTTTTGGGTCAACGTTTGAAATAAATCTACTTCTACCGAAGTGATTTTCTTTGAAAATTAAATTATTATTGTTTGTTCCTTATTTTCATTATAGTTGATGAAGCCGATCAGTAGCATAGAATTTAGAGTTTTTCGTGTTTTGAAGCATTTTCTAACAAAAAAATGCAATGTTATTCCATTTTTTTCACGGTGTTTCCACGGTTTTTAGTGTTTTTATTGAAGTTAATTTCTCTGTTTATTTGGATCAAAGCTTAAAATCAGTTTCTGGCTGATATGAGTTTGCATGAAACATTTTATACATGCGCATTTTAGATGTCAGTGCGACGATGATTCAAATGAGATTTTGTGCAAAAATTTCAGAATAAAGACAGGCAGCTACCTCTGCATAAACGTTACATGCTAACAATATCTGGTTTTGTTTATTTACAAAAGAAGCATTTCAAAGTTTTATTATTTTTAAATACAACCTAAGACTGATTCTTGAAAAAAAAAAAACTTAAACTGAAAGAACAACGAAATAGATTATGATGTAAAAAATAAATGCACTCTGAAGGAATAAAGTAAATCGGAAGATAAATGATTCATAACCAGACATTTTAGCCATGAAATACCAGTTTTAAATCTCCAGGCTTCAATTACCACTCTAAAATATGTATTCCTTGCCATATTATTCTCTAGAGCCATTTTGTTTCAGCCTTGGAGAAAGCACATTTCGAGTATTTCAGAACTTAGCAGTTGCCATTCTCGTTTTCTATTATGAGTCTTTTTCCCCCTCCCTGAGCAGACAATAACTTCGGAGAGAAAATAAGGGTTTCAGTTCTCTACAAAATGATAGGTAGAAATGGAATTTCTATACAGATGCAACTTTTTTTTTTAAATGTTTCCTTCTAAAAGCTTTTCATGATGTCTCTCCATTTTATGTTCCGCCGAATCTTTGTTCACGTTTCTCTTTTGCGTCTCTGTTAACAGAGGAGGTTTGAGTTTTAATATTTACCAGTAAAGGAAAAAAACAAAATTCTCCCTTCTTCGCCAAAAAGAACCGGAACGGTTTTGGATCATACAGGTGGATAAGACGGTTTTAAATTTATTTAAAATATTTGCGTTACTTGTTCTCAATTCCGTTTTTACGTATAAATGTAGTGTTTTAATGAATTAATTTGTTTATTTAATGCTTCATGTAGGGATTAGGATAAGGATTACGATTATATACGCCAAAGAAGTTGAAAGCTGTCCTCTTAAAGGAAGAGATGTTCCTTTGGACCATGAAAACGCCCATGCTGCCAGGATGTTTACTGGGATTTTAATCTAATTGGATAGTAATTTTATGATTATTTATTGTATATTATATTTAACACTGAATTTGTGGCTATTTAGTATGTTTATATGTATTTATTCAATACATTACATTGTACGTTTTTAAGTTCTGTCTCAACTGGCATTTGAATTGTAAGGAAAGCTCACGTAGGAACAGAAATATGGGCGGAAAACCTTTCTAGAGGTCCTTGGTGACATTTAAAGACTTTTTGGCAGCATATTTTGAAACTTTCTGGGAAACGCAATTTCAAAGCCCTTAGAGAGAGTTTTCTCAAACCTTCAATAAGTATTTCCTTGTCTTTGGACGCTCACCAGAGGCCGATACGTATTTTCAAATTGGCGTGAGGCCTGAAGATGTCCCCAAAATTGCGTTTATTATGAAGTCCGGCGTGTAGGCTTTCTTGAGAAGGCCGTTTCGCTTATGCATAACATCCACCGCTTTCCAACGGGCCATGAATGCGATAGTACGACCAGTCCATGGCAAAAATAGATTTATTTATTTACACGAAATTATAATCACAAATGAAACAATCGACGATCATATTAAAGACTACGTGAAATATTTTTGCTTCTAAATGAAGCCGGACTAAAAATAAATGTCGCCAAATGTAAGTTCGCGGCTCCAAAATTTCGTTGCTTAGGACATAAAATATCAAGTAAAAAAACTGAAACCGGAAATTCTAAAATAGTAGCTATTCAGAACTGGAAACTTCGTCAATTACTGCAAAGAAACTGTCATCATTCTTAGGCATGGGCTCATGTTACAGAACCTTCATTAAAGACTTCGTTCAAATAGCCGAATCATTGCTACAACTAAAAAGAAAGAAAACCCCCTTTACCTGGTCAGCCGAGACCAATATGGCGTTTAAAAAATTAAAACAAGCCTCAAGGGCCCCTGTTAAAATTTCTTGGAAGGCGACGAAAATTTAGAAATTATGCAGAATGATCAATCATTCGCATATTTTAATAAAACCCTCGATTCCGCGCAGAGATATTACAGAGCCATAGAAGGAGAAACGCTCGCAGTCCTATTAATAGCGCAAAATTTCAAATTTTACTTTAAAAATTCACCTATTGCAGTTTATTCTGATTATGCGGCTGTAGGGCATTCATATTCAAAACGGAACCTATTACTAAGCTTGATTCGATGGGCCTTTTAACAAAATACTCGGCTCATTAGAGACTAGTATAGAAGAATTGCAAAGGGATCACTAATTTTAAAATATTTATTCTTATTTGAAGATCCGGATCATTTTGTATACCCGGACATAAGGAATCGAGCTGAGAACTATAAACTTATTAATGATCTTTTATTTTATTCGAAAACCACGAATCAGAATTGCGAGCTTGCCGGTCATCTCAGAAAGTTTAGGGTTAAACATTTTAACTGAATTACACTATTTGCCTATATCAGGTCGCCTGGGAATTTTAGAAAAACAGTACAACGTGTTCGTCAGGTATATTTCCCGCAATTACAAAAGTTTGTAAGTATGTTCTTCATGTCGTGCCATATTTGTCAATGGAATAGCTATGTTAATTATAGCCCGGTCGGCTACTTAAAATAACGTGAAGTCATCATTTCTAACGAATTAGTAGAAACGTATTTATTAGATCCATACTCTTACAGCGAAATCAAATAAAAATAGATATTTTCTTGTTATTGCAGATCATTTCTCTAAATGGGTAGAAATAGTCCACTAAGAAGAGCCTCGGCTAAAATAGTTGCAAATTCTTTCTTAAATAAATGTATTTTTAAAAATACTGTTATGTATCACTTATTTCAGTTGTGATTTAAATTGTTTTAATGGTAATGTTTAACTTATTTTGCTTCAGACTTAAAGTTTAATTTGTTTTAATTTTTGTAGTTGAGCTTAAGTTCTTTGGTTTGTTTAAAAGTAATTGTAGTCATTTAATTTGTTCTCTTGACAGTTTTGGTTAACGCTGATTTTAAGTTGCTTGTGTAATTAAATTTTTCTTCCTTACTTTTGGTGGTTAACTATTTAAATTCTGTTTAGTTAATTTATTTTTCTTAACCTTGGTTGTTAATGTTAATCTCTTGTTAAGTTGATACTTAAGGTCAATTTTTTAAAGTTTGTTACACAAGTTGGTGTTTAAAGTTAATTTAAGTTTTTATTTTATGCCCCCTTTTCTGCTAAATTTTGGGATCCATATTTTCTGACTATGGTGGTCGTTTTGGTGTTGTGGAGAATATATAAAATTTTCATACTTGATTATTATATTTAACTGAAGTTTTTATTATTTCTTACTATGGTGGTCGTGTTTGGTGTCTGAATAAACCCAAGAAAATTATCTGTGAAATTATTATATTTTGATTTAAGTATCTATCAGTATTGAAGTTAAATTGTTGTAAAAGCAATTTTTTTTCACGTATCCCTTCAAAACTTACAAATTCAGTCCGTTGCCCTTCCAAATTATTTATCACTTTGTTTTCGATTTCTTCGCCCGTTAGACGGTCGTCTGTGAAACCTCTGTCATCGTTAGTTACTTTTGCACCCTGCGGAGAGGCTAGTTTTTTACATTACTAACTCTACCGTAGGGTCTGGTTGGCGCGATGTTTTGCTTACTTGCAGGTTATGCATATGTTGGATTGGGACCCCTTGACGAGGCTAACAGCGATTCGTCGCCAGATCAGGGAGCTCTTTCTACCCTGGACTGCCCCTTCCTGCGTGGTTCTTCCCGAGGGTTGCCGAGCTGTTGGCGGTTTTACTACCATCAAAAATCGCCAATCAAGCGGACTTGGCGTTTCGAGTAAAAAGCCCGGGAGCTGAGGCTGACGAGAGGTTTGACGGGAGATTGACATGCAGCCATATTTTTGAAGGAAGGAGACGGAGCTGAAAGCGTCAGCGTTATCTGAGAAACCTCGATGTCGGACGAAATAGACGTGAGCAGGATGCTGTGGAGGGCGACGATAATGTACATCTGAACTAATATATATATTTTTTTTTCTCCTTTCTAGAAATGAAGGAAAAGATATCTTCAATGTATTACACCCTGTAATCTTCACTGTTGGAACGAAAAATCTCGGCGATGTTGGCCGAGGAGTGTTATCATCAGAATCTTCAATGTTAAATTCCCTGTTTGAACTGGTATGATAATTTTGATAAATTCTGTTTACACATCACCGCCACCAATGTAACTATTTGTATTTAATTCAAAGTATCTTAAATAAATGCTATATTTAATTTTAACTTCTTGTAATGTTTTCACTTTAAATTTAAAACACTGGACCTGATTTTAAGACACAACGCAAATATTTAATTAATCTGTTGGAGTACTTTGTAACTATTTACGATTGTATTGAACACTATTTTTACCATATATATATTGAGTTATCATGTGTGTCACAAACTTCACCTATTCATGTAATTTAGAATGATTATCCAAATTTTGATATCTTATGGTATTGAACTTAAAACCTATACACAAACTCTTAAATAATTAAAGCTCCAACAATACGAAGCTCCGTTAAAACGAATATCCGCTCACCAGGTAAACAAATTTGTTAGCCCAATGTTTGAAGGGTTATGTGCGGTACTTGGCATATGCCACCATAAAATAATACCTTTTATGTTGATATTCTTTTCTATAAGTCTCGTTTCTATTTCTCTGCCGAAATGTGAATTCCTGGCTCGCGCGATACTCAGATGAGGTAGAAAGCAGAGAGTACTTAAAGGAAGGTTTTAGAGGGTAAAAGTAGAGAGCATTCTGCCTACTTGAAGGACACGTTGCTAAATTTGATTCTGTAGAGATTAGTATTCTGTTTGTTTGCGTTATTCTTGCCATTAGGCTTGTTTATTGCGAGTTCGGTCAGAGACAGCTTGCGCGCTAGTTAAACCGTGCAGCCGTTAGGCATTATTTAAACTTCATTAATTTTAAGTTTATTCATTATCGTCAATTTAAGACAAAAGTATTTGGCTTTCGTAAGCATAAGTTGGTTCCGTCTGTTAAACTTTCTTTGGTTTAAAAGGGTCCGTTACATTCTTTTCCTGTGTCTGCGTTACTTTCAAGACATAATTCGCTACTTGTCATTAGAGTTCTGGTATAATTAAAAGCTACCTAAGAATACCAGATCCTATATCGTCAAAAAACTAGAAACGGTCGTTTTTTTAGCGTTTATAATCCGAGAACTTTTAGTGGAAGCATGGCAGGAAAGTTAAATTCTTACTTTAGGGAAGAAAATAATAGTTTTCCTTTCATGTTTAAAGTGTGTTTAATTTTTATCATTCGCTAACTTTCTTTCTGAGCATTCTTTTATTCTAGAATTTGACTGTTAGTTATATGTAGAAAGGAGGGTTTAGAGAATCTCCAAACTATAGATGAAAGAAATCAATCCAGGGAGTTAACGCTTCCATAGACTCAATTCTTCCGTAACCGCTGCTTGTTCGATGCCATCCGCTCATCGGTCCTTCTTCCTTACTATCCCCGATTCTCTCCCTTTGCCGATCTTATTTATCAAGGCTATTGTTAATGAGCGGGGAGTTACAGAAAAGAACTGATTCATTTCAGTGAGCGAGCAGTTCAGATGTGATCTCATAAAAGAGCTGTTTTCCCACATATAGAAAGGAAAAGTTTCTTCCCATCGAAAGGAAAAATTTTTCCTCAAGTCTTATTAGCATTTGAAAACAGAAGTACAGTAAAATTTCTTTTAACTGGGCTTCTATCAGCCGAGATTTGTTAAACGAGACGGCAAACATTTAAAAAAATAATTGGGAAGATAACTCGAAAAAAGTGCAACGCAAATCAGTGGACATCTGCAAGTTTTGGTATCAGTGGCTGATCGTTTGACTTTTCTTATCGGTGATGCGTTCTTTAACGGCTTTCTTATTGTTTATTACGATAAATAAGTGATTTACATATGTTAAAGACGTAAGCAGCGTCAATAGTCAGACATTAACATGTGACGAATTTGTCGGTCTGTTTAAAAAATCACTGAGGACGACATTTCGGAATAGATAAATTTAAGAAACAGCAATTCAAGTTTTCAAATTTTGAACGGCGCAATAAATAAGCGCAGTACAAATAAGAATTGCCGCGATGAGAACACCACTGAGAATGGCGATGAAATGGTAATACAAAATATGTGAAGTAGCCATATTTTGGAAGTCTAAGCAAAGTTTGGTACACTGGCTATCATTAATTAAAGAAAAACTACAAAAAGGGCGATTACTCGAAAAGTTATATGAGGAATTTCATGAAACTAACTCACAGTATACAACATAGTAATGCATAAAATTACATGAAAAGAAAAACTACCAGACGTTTATGCTGCTATAGGAATCAGCATATGTATAAAATGAATAATTCGGATATGTCAGTTTGGTATAGCAAAATTACCTCCAGTAAGATCTTCCCTGGAAGCAATACAGCACATACAACGATGCTTAATACTGTCAGTAATGTGGTATATCTGTTTCGCGCGAAGTAAGAACCACTACATTTGCAAAGGGCCTGAAGAGGAAGACTGAGAGCAACTATACGTTTTTCTAAACACGCTCGAGAGGAATCTCAAACATACTCGATAGGAATCAGGCCTGGTCATCGAGCTGGCCGCCCCATGCGCTGAATTGTTTGCTGAAGATTATCATCCCCAACGGGAGCCCTGTTCTATCTAGCATTGTCTTTTTGTAGCTGGAAATCATCAGCTATTGCCCCAGCATAGGGACGCGCATAAGCATCAAGGATATTATCTGTACAGGCCTGAGCTTCACGGTTCCACGTGAAAAGACATGGAAGTCTGTGAGTCTACCAAAGAGATACCACCTCTCTTACACACAGATACTGCCATTTCTGTATGCATCTCTTTCATGGATGTTTGATTTATGATAGCGGGTTCCAGTGTCTCTCTAAATCAAGTAAGGCCTACTATGGCTTTGGAAGCTAAACCTGGACTCATCCGTAAAGAAAACAGCCCTCCCTTGATCAACCGTCCAGTGGACATACTGACGTCTGCACCTCAAACGTTCCTTTCTATGACATGACGTGATCTGCACGCAAATCGATGGTCCCACCCTGTACAGACCTCCTTAGTGAAGCCTTTTACACACATATTATGTTGGCATCAACATTCCGGTGACTACAGCAAGAGTGGTTACGACACGAGTTGGAGTTGCGGTTCTATTCCTTCGTGTGCATAACAACAAATGTCGGTCATCGGCACTCGTCGTAGCGGTTGGCTATCTTTGGCTAAACTTCCTCAATGCTGAATCAGTGGTTACAAATTGTTGTCAACGTCTAAGAACAACAGAAGGACTTACATGTAGTCATGTGGTCACCCTCTGTCTGGCTTTGCACTGCTTCTAGTCTCTCAATAGCTCTCCATCGCAGTTCTTCGGGCAAATTATACCTGGACTTCATTATTGCGAATTAGCTATTGCGGAATTTTTATCTCAGTATCACAGCAAAATTTGTGGTTTTGTTGTCAAACGTGCAATTTTATGCTCCTCGCAGATGACGTATTCCGATTGCATCGCCACTTAATTTGAATACTGCAGTTTTAGTCAGCAGCTTTTATTTGACAACATATTAAAATTTCATACGGACTGGCTTATTCTGGAACGAGTTATGGCTATTTTGTGATTTTTCCTTAATTTTTGGAACCCAGTGTATTTAGAGCAGCATCCTGTTCCTTCTTGTCCGTCTCCAGCATTTTCAGTGACCTATGCGATTAGTAGAGTCGACCTAAGTTAAACACACAAGACCTAAGTTAAACATTAATTAATCATAACTTTATATAGCTATTTCGGTTGGAGAAAATTATCTAGAGCCATCCGACGATTAACGTCCTAGGCAGATTCCATGATCCAATGGATCTCGCAAAAAATTTGCAAAGTAGTACCCTCCTTATCATATGCTTATGCGTTTTAATTGAAAGCACTCCGGCTAGTAGTCGGAAAATCTGAGATTCTAATTCCACCGAGATCAGTTCTCCTGCTCCTTTTTGACAAACCTAATGACTTTAAACGGTAACAGAACCTTTCCAATAATAATAATAATAATAATAAATAAAATGTACAAAAGATATTTGACAAAATTTCACAATAGATTTTGCTTATTTAACTTCTTTTGAATGTTTCGTCACTATTTTTCTTAGGCAGATTAATCGCTTAGTTGAAGAAACAAATTGTATTTACTAATAAAAGAGTTTGTTATAAAATTAAGAAGCAACGATGAACACTAATTTTTAGAATTTAAAATAAACAGTTTCAGAAGACCTTGTCGATGGAAAAATTCACCTGGTTTAAAATTTGGTTTTCGTTAATGGAATTCTCAATTATCCAAAGTGATTGTGGTCTCCGTTACCTCGGATAATCTAGGTTCTACTGCAATTAATTTTTCGAGTTCAAATTTGTACACAGTATGCTTAAAATTTTAACGTTTTGAGAGATTTGGAATTTTATAGTTAGGTCAATCAATTTAGAAATTAATCACATTCAAATGCGAATTTATTCAGTTATTTCTGGATTTTCCTTGCTTCACTCTCTTCTTGCTTCTTAAGCTTGACTTTTGCAAAAGGCTGTCGCAGGTGTTTCGAAAATGTTGTAAGCCTTCTCGTTGTCGAATGAGAAAAGGCTTGGTTTTTTTGTGTGAAAAATTAAGTGCTTTTTTGGTTTGATGTGTTTGTGTGTGTGTGTGTGTATGTATGTTTTTCTTCATAGCGTAGATGATAGGATAAGTCCACTCTTTAACTGAGTCTGGAGGACGTTGGTAACCTTAATCCTTTAAAACCAGAGGACGCTGTTGTCTTGTGAATCTTTTGGTTCCCCTCTTATTTAATATTTTCATTTAAGGCACGCCTTTTATCAGTGGTATTATGTATGCAAAATATGCAGACAATATGGCTATTAATGGCTACGTCGATCAAGTCCTACCATACAAGAAACAAACTTCGAAATGCCGTTAACCCAATTTATCTATGGCTTGAAAATTGGAAAATAAAAATAAATTTACAGAAGCGTTCTCTTTCTTTCTTCAGAAATTCGTCTATAAGAGTCAGTGTTGAGGATTTGTATCTGAAAAGTAAGACCGCACTAACGACTCTCAGTTAAATATTTAGGTGTTTTCTTGATAAAAAATAAATTTTAAATTTCATATTCAGCATGTCAGATTTTCTGTAGAACTTATGAGATTTTACTTTCGAATAGGCAGACACTCTGTTTTAAATGTTAATGCTAAAAGTATTTTGCACCTGTAGATGATTCTTCCAATTACGTTTTATGCTTCACGTGCCTGGACAGCGTTTACTCGTACAAGCAGGCTTTAACGACTGCAAAATGAGGCGAGTCTGACGATTCTTAATGGTCCTTAAATTCTTGAAATGGCTGTTCTGCATAATGACATCAAGATCAAACCTACAGAACATGAAATTCTTTTTTTATACTAACTTCTATAAAAAGACAAGGAGTCACGACTCTTATTATCCTACAGAGCATTGGCGACTATATTAGTGTTGTAGAACAGTCTTATGAGAGACCAGAAATTAATCATCATAATACGCGTTAATATTTCTTTACTTTCAGCTATTGGTAATTTCTTGTGTAGCTTCATGTAAAATTTAGTCATACATATTTCGTCTAATGTGAAATAATCTTGTTCTCCTAAGACACATAGATGGTTTATTTGTACTTTTCTTATGGAATGAATCTAAAATTCTTCATTTTGTCCCTGGACGTTTTTGTGTTTTCGCAATGTGCTTTCGTCTGCTTTATGAAAAGACTGTCCTATTTGTCGAATTTTTATTTTTTATTTGAATGCCCAGTTAGTAAAGGCCTTTCTTAGATACTATGGGTAATTATAATCTGTCTCCTGGAATTTAGGATATTTTCTAGTATTCAATTTTCTCGCTATCGAAATCAAAAATTCTTTCTAATCCCCGTCCTTGCGTTTTTTTTAATAATTCAGCTGGCAACAGAGTTCTAGAGCTCGTGTAAGCGGTACTTCTGTCACTGTCTGTTCTCTGCTAATCTGTAGACTGCACTACGTTGTTTGAGCATATTTTTCGTTCGAACACTTGGTCAAAAGGTGCTAAAACTAAAATGGCTGGACCTGCACTTATCTTGAAAGGCTCCTTCGTTGGCATATTCAGACCAATAGCTCTTGGAATACGACTTGCCATCCTTCCTCATATCCTCTATTGCCGCTGTTGCTGGTATTTAGTATTAAACCTTGTGGATGCTGAATATCCATCCCCGGTAGATCTCTACGCATATCCGTTGGGCGAAAGATGTCTCTGAGAATTGTACACTTTGAGAAATATAATTACAGCTCTATTTTTTTTCTACTTACATCAGCGATAAAAAGCAACTTAATTTACATAGAATTCTTCTAACGTAATTATAAATCATAAATCAGTCGATCCCAAATCATGATATCTAAATTAATTACTGTTTTCAGAGATAGTTACTACTTGGTTAATGATATTTCTGTAACAAATTTCATTCGCTTGCGTAAAAGTTACTAAAATACGGTTTTTAACACAGAGATAAGATGGCGAGAATGCTTGCTCTAGTCAGCATACACGAACAAGTTTAAGAATAACTGAGATGCCTTACTTTTTAAGTTGTTGTAGTTTGTTTTACCGGCTGTACGATCATAGATAACCCTTTTCTACTAGAATCCTCTACAGCTGTCTCCTTCAAAAACAGCTCTGAAAACTTACAGCTCTGAAAACGTTCTCTTTAACGTCAGTCAACAAAATCCAGCAGCCCGACGAGTGATTAGATGTTGGTAGAATGATTATCGAGTACCGTAGGGAGTTATTGAAACTTTAGGTCCCTTATGCATAATCATAGTAATATATATGTTACGGTGAAACACCGAAATCTGGAGATTGTCGACTTTCACCGGTGAATGTCAACATTCACATAGTCGCTTGGTGTATGTCCGAAATATTTTCCAAATACTCTTATTTCTGACTTACACCAGTGAATGTCGACATTCACCATGTACTAACGGTGAATGTTAAATATATGAGAATATTATATTTTCTTATCCGTAATTCAGTCGCGAAAAAACACACAAGTACTTAAAACACACAATACATTCAAAATGAGAAAGGAAAATAATAGAAGTTAAAAAACTTACTTAATTATATAGTACGTAGTAAATGAGAAAATAAAATAATAGTAATAAAAAACTTACTAAATTATGTGATTCAAATCTGATTAATTGCAGCAACTTAAACTATTATGAGACTTTGAATTGCTCAAGAGGCCCTTGCTTTTACAACTGCATTTATGGGGAACAGCCAGTCGCCTCTCTTTTCGACCTACACCAGAGCATATCTGGGATTGTCGACATACATCAGTGAGGGTCCGAATGTACAAGAATGCAATCTTATATTCGATCTTTCACCGACGTATTTGGTGAATGTTGACATTCTACGGTGAAAGTCGACATTCTTCAATTTCGGTCTTTCACAGTAACATATATACTATATAGAACTGTAATTGCATTAATAAAAAATTAACAGTTCGATGTTTTATAAATATTTATACTGATACCCTATCTGCGCTAAAAGCATTCGCCCAACCAGATCATAAAAATTGACCGATTAATGAAATAAAAGACTTGTTTAAAAAGGCTGAAGGAATACATATTGTTAAATTACACTGGGTGAAAGCACACAATGGAATTGTCGGAAATGAAAGGGCAGACACCCTTGCAAAAATGGCGGCACTTGGAGATGAGAGCGATAATTTTCATATCCAAGATTCAAGAAGACCATTGCTGAAATAGAAAACTGGATTTATACAGAATGGAGTTTTTGCTGGGTGTCGTCTAATAAGAGAAAAGAGTTGATGAAAAATATAAAGTTAAACAAGAAGATGAATATTATAAATAATGCTGATATAAATCAGAAACTGATTAATCATGGGCGTTTCCCGGGTTTTTTAATCGGTTCCATCTACAGAATAACGATAAATGCTTAATATGGGATAAGTCTGGATCTTGTACTCCTAAGATTAGACGCCAGGCACTTCATTGATGAATGTCCGCTTACCAGGCGTGCAAGAGAGAAATATAGAAAAAATTTCAAGGAAGATTTTAAAAGGAACTATTCAAAGTTGAAAGATTTTGCAGAGAGGATAATGAAAATTATAAATAAGAACAAAGATAGAATTGGAATTCAGCACTGAGGTTTTGGACTTTATTTGCTTTTTCTTTTGTTTACTTTTTCTGGCCAGTCCCATTTTTTGATCATACGGCCAGCTCGTGCTGACTAGGAAGCCCTTATAATGATAATGATAATGACAGTGATACTATATAATATTTAATAACATCCGAAACTGTTCTTCATTTCAAATTATGAACTCATGTTGTGTTGTAATATTTTGATACTCAAGGATGAGGCATTGCCCAGGTAACCTTTTATCGTGGTTTGAAACTACCTAGGAATGGTTGACCCTCTTAACATCTTTGCAAAATCTTTTTTGTACTTGAAGAAGAGACTTATGTTTGACCGGTCTCGAATTTGATATTTAAACTATAAGTAAAATATTGTTTTTGTCTAATTTCAAATGCTATAACACGTTTTAGTATAATTAAAGAGTTGCGTAAGAGAGAAAGCTAAAATAATTCGGTATTTCATTTTCCTGCCACGTTTTTCCTCTCATTAAAACATTCTCTTCCTTTTTTTAACTAAATTGGATTTTGCTTAAAATTTTAGATCCAAATTTCTCTGGAAGAGAATCTAAACATTTAAAAATTACACATTTAGGAATTCTAAAATTTCGAGAAAGCAAAATGTTTGGAGAAAAGACAATTACTAATGATTCCATTAACAATAAAGTTATCAGGACTGAGTATTCTGCGTGTGTTCTTGGAGAACATTGTGAAATATTTACCAGGGTGTTTCTGCTCAAGTTTTCAGTCCTGAACTGGAACAGTGAGCTGATAAAACGTAAGCTTTGTTCTGATGTAACTGCTGTGCTGGATAATAACTGCACGTGAAGGTATTTAAAATCTTTGTTTATTAAATCACTATTATTTACAAACTCCCAGCTCGGGAGAGATACAAAAAGTAAAAGACCGCACTTGGGTCAAACTTAACAATCAAGTAAATTAAATGCTAAATCTAAAATAGAAATTAAATCAAACTTTGCTTCGCAGAGCAATTCGCGGAAGTTGGCCTCTACCTGAAAGGGTGCGTAGCAAGATATACTAATACTAGTGCACTTCAAATTGTTTTTCAATGCAATCACGTAGTAAGCACTATGGCTTATAAATTTAAACTGCTAGCTGGTCAGACGAACGTTGAGCCGAGTGGCCGTGATCTGACACTAAGTGGTTTCTACCTCTGGCTTAAATAGTACTTGGCTGTACTTCAAAATTAGCATAAGCTGATAACGCGCGCTTCTTCTGACAGGAAGTTGAAACAGAGAGGAGACAGACAGATTTAAATTAAAATAAAACTTGGTTAGTTTAACTAAAACCTTACAAAGTTTACTGCTCTTTCAAATTAATCTAGAAAGGAGTATCACTATTAAAGAGCTAGACATTTTAAAATAATTTCTTAATTAGAAAACTTTATTCTTAATTAGAAAGGATTATTTGAAATGAATCTAAATAATGACTCGCAAAATATAAATAGTTTGAAGTAAAACTGTTGACATTTAAAAGAAAAGGAAACCCAGCGGAATTATTATTTGTTGCAAATAAATAGCATTTGAAGCGGAAAAACTAATTTAATCTTCATTTAACTTTGACTGCAAATTTGACTAAATTTAACCATTTTAAGAATGAATTAGTAAATACTTTTTTGGCGTCTCTTAAATTGTCTTAGTTATTAGTTGGAATATTTCTTGAAATGCTAACTAATGAAACATAAAATAGAAGCAGTAATAACAGTAATAATTACTGAACGAGAAAAGAGGTCTTTCAAAAATATGTTTCTGAATAATTAAAGTACTCGAGAGGAAAATCATGGAATATTTGAGCTAAAGTATAAACATGGATCATTAATATTTAAAAGAAATTTTACATTGATAAAGAGACGTGTGGCAAAAAAGCGAGATTTTCTAAAACTGTGACATTAAGAACCAGATTCATTTTTATTTCCTCATCGTTTTGGATCATTATTTATTTAATTTCTCCTTTCACACTAATCGAGCATTACGAAGAATATACTGCTTTTGGTACACTCCTTAACAACTTATACTAAATTAAAAATTCTTTTCGCTTGCAATGAGAAATATTTGCTTAGCTTTTATTACATTTTTACTTCCATGCCATCATTATTTAAAGATTCTAAATTCATGATAAACTTGAAAAGGGAAATAATGGGCAGAAAACTCGAATCGGTTTGGTATGTAAATGCAATTGTGTTTCGTAACAAAAAATATTAAAAACATGTTAAATGTTTTTCGAATTTGGTAATTCAGTAGAATATCAGTTATTATTTTCTCTCTTTTTCTAGGAAAGATAAATTTGAGTTTTTAACTTTTATTTAACCAAGTAAAAGCCGCATTTTTTATAATCGGTCATTCACACAGGGATGTCAGTTTAACGTGGTAGAGAAAGGGGAGGAATGCACAGTTTTCTTTAGATTACTATGACAACCTGAATCTATGCCAGCCTGAATTAAAATGTTTAAAGTCTGTAAAGACATGTCTGAGATATTATCATCAGGTGATAATTTGTAGGTGCTTTACTTTCCAGCATATTTACAGGACTATGATTTAAAACTGAGACGTTTTTGAAGGAGATTATTTTCTACCACGGTGATTTAGAACTGCGATGTTTTTTCTTTGATTTCCTTTCTCCCACGATGTTTTCTCTTGCGTTGTTTTCTCTGCGTCGTTTTCGTCCGCCATGTTCCTTCAGCAATGTTTTCGGCGAATGTTGGGTCTGCTTAGATGTACCTCTCTTCAGTCCAAATCTAATGGAAATACACTAGACTTTGAACTCATTTTTCCCAACGATCCTCTAGAATTCTTTCGATTCTAGATAATTAAGTGCCCCATACCGTAAAGACGTTGTACGTCAATACGGTAATACAATCCACGATAATACTTATCCATGCTTTTTTCCGGTTTCAAATTTGAGTCCAACAAGATGGAAGCTGGCATCGCTTACCGCTATGCACTGTAGTGTAGCAAATTTAACTTAAACTCATTTTTAGGCGACCGGAAAACATTTGCGTTTCTTATAAATGCAGTAAGTTTAGTATTATCAGAAATAATATGCAGTTATTCAATTTTCATTATAATCACTCGTTAATCTCTAGCAACATTAATCTCGAATTTCAAATTAATTTCCATGTGTCTAATAAATTTGATCTGGATCTCTTATGTTACTGAAAAACACACCAAAATATGTTCTCTAGAAAGATATATATATACGTCAACTTATGCTTCGAATGAAAAATATAATTTTGTCATCAGCCCATTTCTACTTAGGTTAGAGTTTTCTTAAACATTAGAAATATGTTTCTTAGGTCAGATGTTTCAAGAAATTTAGAACGACGCACTTGGAAACAGCCCTTATAATACTTCCCAAGGTCAGTAGACAGATCAGGTTCGAGTTCAATGACGTCAGATGACTTACAGAAGTGGCCCACTAGCAGGTGAGCGGTAAGGTCGCTCAGCAGTGGCAGCTCGGTCCAAGGTTCGAATCCGGCGAACGGGTGGCGTGCATGGGCGTTTTCGTGGTTTTCCACATGTGTATATGAGAAAGTTTCCCTTAAAAAGTCTTCCACGAAGGCACCTCTTCCTTTTAGGCAGATACCCCTCGAGTGCTTTGCCGTAATCAAATAAACCAAACTAAACCAAGACTTTCAGAATTGGGAGAAAGAAGACACAGTTACATTTAGTTTCCCAAGGCAGTAGTTGCTTTGGAGCAGACTTTAAGACAGTGTATCACAACTTCAAATATTTCTTGATGGAAAGAGCAAACCTCGTAGTACCGATATAATCCGCAAACTCGATCTAAGGTGGAACTGGATGGGAGAAAAGTTGCAGAAAATGTCGAGTTTTACGGAAGCAGATTTGGATTATGCACTACATATAATATTTCATCCAACAACTAAATCTATGAAAATTTTGTTAACACTTTCCCTTTGTCCAATCTCTTAAGGCGTCCAGTTTCACTCCATTTGCAATGTTATTTGTTTTCTATTGATATTCTATTGATTCATTTGATATTTTATCTTGCACAGACAACGCAGCGCTTGTAAGCCTAGACATGTACTGAGAAATTCTGAAGGAACTGAAAGTTTAGTTTACAATAGGTCATAGCCATAAAATTTCAAGCAAGACTACTAAAGGCTAACAACAAAACGGAATGTGAGTTGTAATCGGCAAGGGCTATCTGATTTTTATCAGCCACTTTGTTATAAAGAAAAAGAATATGGCAGATTGGAATTTGTCAGATTGGAAATTACTGTAGATTTTAAATTATGGTACATTGGGAAAAGAAACCTGTTATCAAATTCATTATAGAAGTTCAAAGAAATATGGTCACAAAAAGGAAAGAGAAAAGTTACAACTTTAGAAATCCATAAAAACTTTGAACAGAACCAAAAAACACGTGGACATTCATATTCGTATGCATAAATATTATAAAATTTACAATATTACTGTAACTACAACAGCATAGTAACTAAAATGTGCTTATACTTTTGCATCGTGTAGGCGATGCAGAAAATTATCCTAGTTTTGCTGTTAATAAACAATCACATTATTCCAAAGATTATATTCTGTTTCATCAGACGAAATATTTTAGCGATTAAAAAAAAATAAGTGATCATCGAGTTATATGGAATGTCGAGTCATCGATAATCGAGTTTGCGATACTCTACTGATAATTTACTTTGATACTTGCTTTCAAAGAACACACCTATGAGATAAGAATAGCACAAATACTGTTTAATCGTGGCGAATAAACATCTTTGATGCATATACCTTTCTGTGTAAAACTGTTTGGAATGCTTTGTCCCGGAACAGAAAGCATCCTTAATTTTTCTTGGCTAGTTAGAAAAATCCGTTTTTTTCTTTTCAGAACTGATTAAATACTGATCTTATTCTATTCTTAAAATTTTAATCAAGAGAAATTGAAAAAATATGGTTTAAAATATTCTACAATTTTTGCTTTCATTTTCTGTCGTTAAATGTCTGTAAATTAGTTATTATCTTCTATTGGTTGAATTTATTGCTGTCTGAAGTAATGCCTAGAACTTTCCTTGTATACATGTCTTTAAATCGTGTTCTCTGGTTAAATTTGATAGATAACAGAAATTGGTGTATGCTACCGTATACCATTTAGAGTAAAATAAAATATTAAACAAATTCTCCTTTCCAATGTTTACTATAAGAATTAAAGCAAATATTGTTTTTTCAATATCTGAAACAAAGGTTTTGTTTCAATTCTCTGCTATTTGTGAGGTTTTGAAGGCTAAAAGAATTTATCTAATTCTAAAAATTTTCTTTGTGTCTTACTCTCGTCTGCAGGACAACGCAGCTGAGCACTTCTTTGTTTCCATCTCTGTAGTACATTTTATACTAGTTAAATATTTTAAACATTGTTTCATCTATGAATGGTTTGGCATCGTACATTCTTTTGTGAAGGAGCCATTATGGCTGAATAATGTATGTTTTTCGCTGTTTTAGTGTGAAAAGAGTCTATTATTTAACACACAGACGTTTTTTCCGATAGATGGAAAAACTTCTAGAGTATCTGTGTAGAGACATTAGGTTTTTTTGGAAGCAGGAGACATGAAAAATATGCAAGGCCTTCGCCGGGAATCGAACCACAGACCTCTGAATACCGGCTCAGTGTGCTGACCATTACACCACGAAGGCACGCTAAGAATGTGGGAGATATACCTTATATCTGTAATAAAATTTATCTGAAAAGAAACGAATTCGACTACTTGTAATTTAGAAATATTTCTTAATTTAAATTTAGCAATTCACTATTTGCCACTTACTTTTTGCAAAGTAAAGAGGAGATCATATTTAAAGTTATTTTTACATGCGATAAGAAATTTTCGGAAAGTTTTCACGAAGATTCCATTCCAAATAATCCTATTTCTGTTTCAAGAAGAATGTTACTCCTTTTCTCTTTAGGAAGTTTTGCTTCTATTCCTTCAAATTAGTACATTATACTACTGCTATTCCGGAAAAGTATGCTATGTATAATCTATATTCCTCTGTTAGAGTACACAATATATACTCTATTAGAATATGGCCTATTCATTTCTTACAATATGTAATATTGCTGAGTTATAATAAAGCTACTCTCAAGGGAGGATAAGTATGAAGAAATGAGAAAAGAAGACTATTCTTGTTCTTCTATTACAGCGCAGAACTACATTATTACTCCTTTATTAAAATTTGCTTAAAGAGAAATGGGAGTACAGGAAATTAAACAGAAAAACTACAAAGGAAAAATATTCGTGTTTCTCTTCTCTCGAAATTTTGCCTCTATTTATCTACTGGAATTTACTAGGTCTCTACTTTTCTATGAGAATACACTATTCAGAATACATTACAAATAGTCTTTTATTAGAATATACAGAGGCTGTTCGCACATTTTTTAGACGATTTTGGTAAGCGGTAATAAAAACTAGTTTGCTGCAAAAGAAGTAATTGCAATTGTACTATGTTTTTAAAAGTAAAAATTATCGTCTGTGGCTTGAAAGTTTTGTTTTTATTCAAAATGGCGAATTTAACAAAGCAGTGGTTCGAAGGCTACATTTACGCTCTTTCTGAAGAGAAATATGCATACTCCGTTATCTAAAAACGATGTGAGAGGCATGGTTTTCTGATATCTAAAGCGTCGATAGGTAATATCATCAACAAGAAAGGAAAAAAACGTCAAATTGGAGCCTCAAGTGGGACAAAAATTCCAAACAAGTATCCAAGGAAAAAACGGACATGTTTGACTATTGCAAAGATACGTTGTTTAATGCTAAAATAAAATCCCCCTAATCAAAGGACAGTTGCAAAATCATTAAGATGCTCGGTGTCCACTGTAAACAAAATGATAAACGTTGATTTAAATCTTAAGAAAGCGAAAAAACGCAATGTGCATCGTCTTCTTCCGAAACATATCGCTCAACGCAGGACACGCTGCAGAATTCTATATGAGAAACACTTATCGAAAGAAAAATGGAAAACAATTGTCAGTAGATGAAGCATGGGTGTATTTAAATGATTGTAACAAAAAAAAAGCCATTTATTATCATAAAAGGGGAGAAAAAAATTTAACTACATGGTTCAAAGAATCGAAAGAAATGTTTTCTAAGGGATTCATGATTGTTGCTGGTTTTCTTATAATGGCAAGTTAAAAATAAATAGAGTGCAAAACAAATGTCAAGATTAACTCCAAATACTATCAGGAATATGTTTTATCGCCAATTTTTCTGAATGAAATAACATCGCTTTACCCACAGTGCCATCCATCTGTGAGACTCTATCAGGACAAAGCCAGCAGTCACACATCAAAATCCACTGTAAATTTCCTAAAAGAAATGGAACAAAAAACTTGTATCAAGGCCATACCCTTCACTAATATCCCTACTAAATCTTCGGATGTGTCACTATGGAATTTTGTGCTTTCGGACTTTTAAAAACTGCATTATCCAAACGTTGTCCCAAAACATATTTGGCACGTATTCAATGGGTACAGGGCTCGAATCCTGGAGAGGGCATT
>KK116792.1:68709-86154 GCA_000611955.2 Stegodyphus mimosarum
TTTCATGGGTGTAATAAAATGACTTCTTTATGCATATGAAACATTCTGAGATTTTTTGAATTTTGTATTGGTTGAAGTGCTCCAGAACATGGACCTGTAAAGACCTTTCTCTTATTATTATTATAAGAAATTGTAGATATCACACGTTCTTTACAAGTAAATGTATTTTATTTCTATGAATTCCCCCAATTAAATTTTTTAAGTTAAAAAGCACAGAGGTTATTAATACAGTAATCTTTCGAAATTTTATTGTTGTGTAATTTTATTGTTGTATATTTGAGCTTAATAATGCATAATAATTATTCAGAAATATTTGCTTTTAAATTCTTAAAAATAATTATTAAATTTGGTATAAAATATGCTTCAACATTAAGAGTAGCTTCGTTTAAATAGGTTAAATTTGTAAGCATAATAGTAGTGATATAATTTGTCAAAGTATGCTTACATATGTGTCTGTGAAACATTCAGTATAAAAGCATTTGAGTGTTTAATTTTCTTCTATAACAGTTATACAGAGTTTGTCTGCGTGGATTTAAATGTGTTCTTCATTAAGGCTTTGCAGTTATTAATTTAAGCTTATGTTTTTTCACTGACTCGTTTTATACTAAATTTTAACATAATATAGATATACATTTAGTCTGCAGAAAAATGGAATTCGCTTTTGAATAAATCGCATTATTTAAATACCTTTGCAAAGTTTTCTTCGTTCCGTAAGTATATACAGCGTGTATCATTGCAGCGGTGAAAATCTTTCAAGAGAGATAGAGTGCGCCTAGACGATGGAAAATCACGATAGCAATGGACGATAGCAATATATGGTCAGAAACGCTTTCCTGGGGCGGTAATGAAGTCACAAAGCGTAAAAAAAGAAGGACACAAACAGTGAGACAAAACGTGTTTTATTGTGTTTAGTACAGCAGAAACCAAGAAATAAGAACAAAAACAAACAACGATCGTAATTAAAGAAGGTGTTCGAAATTACGATCCCGGACCGTAATGCAGGCCTCACTTCTCCGGTGTATGAAAGATCTGCACCACGAATGGAAGATGCATGACGCACGATTCCTGCATCACGGTCCGGGTCGTAATTTGGAACACCTTTTTTGATGACGATCGTTGTCTCTTTATATTGCTTTTTCTTTGTTTTTGCTTTACTCCGAATAATAGACATGTTTTCTCATCCCGTTCGTGTCCTTATTTTCTTGACTTTTGTATCGTCACTACCGCGCCAGGAAAGCGGTCCCGACCATGCATTGCTATGTGATTTCCTATCTTCTAAGTGTACTCTCTCTCTCCTGAAAGATTTTCACGCTATACTGATGCACCCTGTATAGATTACATTTTAGCACGCTTCGTAATTCATTTTAACGTAACATAAATAATAAGATCTCTGTGGTTTACAAGAAAGCTTTACAGGTCCTGGCAAACACTTCAGCAGAATCACCAAATTCTAACACATAATAAATGTATGTTTCATGGAATATAAATGAAAAAAAATTATGCATGGAATAATTTGTTTTCTATATTTAACTGCAAGCAGCTAAATATCTATTAATTACATATTAGCGACAAAGTATAATTTTAGCTTTATTCTCGGCAAGCAGTTCTTATTGTGGGTTTAAATCTATTCTTCCAGCTACGCTTATTTGTAGAACAGCGATAAAAACCAAGATTTCGTTGCACTGCATTTGATATTTAGCTATCATTATATTTGACTCACAAAGTGTAACAAACGAAAATATCTTACAGATACTAAACTTTATATTTCAGGCAGAAAATAAGCATTAATTTGAAATTTTTCCTTTGCCGCATTATTATTGTTGTCTATGCATGTTTTTTTAAATAGTTATTATAAAAAAATTTAAAATTTCTTCAAAATATTTTTTATTTTGTTGAAAAAAAAAAGATGTGACCAAGTCAGCTATTTTCATATCGTGCATTCGGTCCGCTAGCAATTTGAGTATGAGCCCACTGATGGAAGACATACAGTGTAAAAATACATAGAATATGTTTTTATATATATGCTAATACATTGCATGTATGTATTTTAATGATATTTATTATATACTTTTATTCTCTCAAAACTAAATTATAATCTTATACAAATAAACGACTTTGCTATAGTTGCCAGATTGCCCATAGTTATAGTTATACGCATTTGCTTAAAGCAAATAAGCATAACTGTAGCAATGATTGAATAAAAAATACAAAACAAAGATCAGCGAAAATGGCTAATATGAAATATTATTCCTCTGCTCTATAACTTCTAATCCCCCACAGTTAATGGTTCAAAATAATTACATTAATGGCAAATATACTATATTTAATGATAGCTACTGATGCTTGCAGTTGCAGTTCTGTCCTAAGGAAAAACTACATACAGGAGGTGAAACTGAACAAAGATCCCCAAGAGAGAAGTAATCACTTCAATTAAGTAAATTATTGTTAACGCTGTAACTGTCTATTGCGTTGGGAGAGGAGGAAATCATTCTAACAGAAATTCGTATGCATGACGTTTCAGGTGTTTAAGGGGAACAGATTTTGGCCTGCCTTAATACGAAAGAGTTAAGACATTCCCAAGTCATAGTTCAAAATATCTCCAATTTATGGTTCAACATATTCCTAATTCATGGTTCAACATTCCTCATTCATAG
This sequence comes from Stegodyphus mimosarum, assembly GCA_000611955.2. Taxonomy (NCBI): domain Eukaryota; kingdom Metazoa; phylum Arthropoda; class Arachnida; order Araneae; family Eresidae; genus Stegodyphus; species Stegodyphus mimosarum. The sequence goes on from KK116792.1 coordinate 71,364, forward strand.
TTCGACATATTAACAATTCATGGTTGTACATATTACCTAATAATAGTAGGAAAAAACACAAAATAATGGATAAGCTTTGCGCCATCTTTTAGGTGCAAATGTTTTAGTATCACAATTTTGTGAAACTTTGAACCAAGTATTTAGCAGTGTGCATAGGTGTTTTTTCGTAGGTTTTTCTCATGTGTATGGGGAATACGAGGGAGTTTCGCTTAGCATATCCTCCACGAAGACATCACTTCCCCTTAGGCAGATAGCCATTTGTGGGCTGTGGCTACTCAGATACCCTAACCTAAAATCGAACAAGAATAATTTAAGAATTTTAATTCGAAATTCTCTGTTTAAAATATTTTGAAAAGTCACTTTTTCTTTTTCTTAAATTTTACGGATTTATTTTATTTGTTTCTTTGTTTTTTGTTCATGCACAAATATCTGTATGTTCTGCTTTTGTAAAAAAAATAGTTTATTAAAATTTTTTATTTAGTTATAATAGAAATTCTTTCGTTAAAATCCATGTATAATTTAGTATTTTATGAGGTATTTCTCCCGCCTTCTTAGCATGACTTCGTGGTGTAATTGGTTAACAAGCTCGGCGCATATTCGAGAGGTCAAAGTTTCGAATCCTGGCGAGGGCATTGTACATTTTTCACGTCTCTCAATATAAAAAATCCCAAAGTCTCTACAGTTGCGCCCGAACTAAAAAAAAATGGTGGATGATGATTCTCCACCACCAGGCTTTGACGATTGGTTTCCCCAATCCCCAGTCGCCCTTTAAAAGGGGGTATATAAGGTATTTCTCCCGCCTTCTTAGCATGCCTTCGTGGTATAATTGGTCAGCACGCTCGGTGCGTATTCGAGAGGTTTGAGTTCCGGCTATGGGACTGCGCATTTTTCACTTCTCTCAGCATCCTATATCCTAATATCTCTATAATCTTTAGAAATAAAGTTCTTCTAATCTAAAATCTTTAGAAATAAAGTTTTTCATTTTTCTTGATTTATAGCATTCACCCCCTTCCCCGAACACAGACTCGATTCAAGTAAAAAGCGAACTTATTTTCAAAATGAATCTGCTGGAAATCATAGATAAACTGTTTTAAGCATTTCTTTGCTAATTTACAGGATAAGTAATTCCTTTTTTCCTGTTTCCTTTTTTTTCCTGTGTGTGTATGTATAAGGGTGTGCGTGTGATTTGAAACATCGTCAAATTTTACCCGGATAATGGGAAGCAGAATACTTTCATCGCTATTTGTCGGCTATGGCGACCTTGACGAGAAATGAAGTACAGGTAGTTTATGTTTCACATATGCAAGTAATTACTACTGTATTTCTTCGGTCAACGAATATTTTTTTCATTACTAAATATTTAATAAGCTTATTACTCTCATGCCCGAATTTATCTTTGTTGGGAAATTTGGATTCTCCTTTGCGGCTGCGCAGTACTGAAGAGGTGAAAAGTTCAACGCTATATAACCCCGCGATAGAATCTAAGAAATGATTGAAGATTGTGTGTCCTTCCGATATGCTCACCCGGGGTGTGTGTCGTTCCTGGTTATTGACGTGGCTAGTAACGATGATTTCTCCAGCGTGGTGCGGCGATTTAATGCAAAGAATCCTGACATGGAATAGAGCTGTCGGAGACCAGAATAGGAACAGGTATCTAGCAAAATATTCCATTTATATGAGGTATCCCATGGAACTGTTTCAGCCAAGTACCTGCCGACATATCAGTCAAGTTAATCACCCGTTCTAGTGGCAAGAAGGCAAGATTGTGCCTGTCATTGTCAAGAACCCTGGGCTCAGTGCAGGTAACAGTACGACTTTGCTCAGTTCCGCCCCCAGTTTTGAAGGAGAGTACCCCGGGGGGGAAGAGTCCGACAGACTCCTACCCTTCTTCTCTACCATCAACTTCTTGAGAGGGCAATTGGTTCGCCGCATACTTAGAGTGATGGTATGCCGCACAGACGCTATACATTCACATACATGTATGCCTTCTCCGGGTTTTGAACCCGAGCTTTTCGGTAAGGGAGTCAGAATCACTAACTACTATCCCTGTTGGGCGTCAAAATTTGTTTTACTTACAATAAGTATGCTCTTTTGGCAGGCAACGACGTTTTACACTATGGAAATACTCTTCATCGCCAAAAACCAAACAAAAAGCTTAGCATACCCAAAAATAATGATATTCCATAGAATATCCGATCTGTGTAGTCCATTTAACTGGAAATGTGTGAAAGACGGACTTAATAGGCATTTACCAATCAGAAGTGATCAAATATTTACTAATATGCAAATCTAGGAGTTACGTCATCTAATGGTGAATCAAGCACTTTTCTCAAAGTGAATATCTGAGTGAATTTCTGGAATGCAGCTTTTGATTTCAGCTTATAAGAACTAAAAAGGGTTTGTTATAAGTCCGCGGTGTCATATGGAAAAATCTGTGAAGTGGCGAAGTATGGGCCGTTTAGAAGCAGGGCAGATAATCATAAAAGCAGTGAGATGGGTGTATGCTTCATCACAGACAGTCTGTATGTTGTGAAAACAATTTCTGAACTCTGGAGTTGTAAGGAGGCTTGGACAAAGTCATGAACGAATAACAACTGTTTCTCAAGATCGATATCTGACAGAAATTGCCTTTCTTTAAACAGAAGTGCTCAACAGTTAAGTGCAGAAATTGCAGCCGTGCTGGAACAAATTATATAAAGAAGCTTTGAAAAGTTTAAGTTTGTGTTTGCCGCCACAGCAACAAACTGTATACAGAAGACTTAATGAAAAAGGCGTTTATGCCCGAAAGCTAAGAGTATATGCTTCATTGTTTTCACAATAAAAGAGGGATCGTTTAAATTTATGTAAAGAACAGGAGAACTGGAAAGAATACAGGTGGTCCCATGCTTTAGTGTAATAAATTCTAAACTACTGTAGACAAACGATGCCAGAATTCACTGGCAAATGCATTTACGATATGACTGTAATTTATAATAAGAAGTAAGGTAACGTTTTTACCTCTTACTTGTTGATTGGGCATAACTTGTTGCGGTGTGTCATAGCTGCAAAAACGGTCTTCTGGAGTTTAATGACATGCCCTTTTAATTTTGCCGGAACTTTACATTATGAAGTATATCACATAAAAACTTTGAATGAAAATTCATATTAGCAGGCATTGCTGAACTCTCCAATATATTGTCTATTTCATTTTGTCTTTTAGTGGCTGAAAATCAATAGGAATGGCTTAAATTAACATTTCCTGTATGCTTTGAAAGAACATGCTTGAATAAAAAAGCATAACCAAGTGAAACAAAGGCAAGCATCGTGCGATTTTTCGCAAATTTGCGACTTTTCACAAACTTGTGTTACTAAAATTTTAGTATTTGAGATTTTGTGAAATTGCTGCGACATCCATCTTTTTTTATGCTATTTTTGTGATTTCAAAGATTTTTTTAATGTATCATAAAATGTTTTTATGTTGAAATAATATATGAATTAAAAATAAATGATATTAAAAAAGAAGTAGTTTATTTAGGCTTAAATAGAAGTTGGCATCTGGCAATCTGATTTACATGCACCATCTGGCATCTGATTTATGTTTTCCTTTACAAGGCTGCACAGCCTGAGGCCCGTATAACGAGAAAGGGGTAAGGGAAGTGAAAACAAAATGGTTCGGGGTCTCTCACCACCCTTCATCGTTCCCCGTGAGTTTTGTTTTTCAGTCGGTCCCCCCCCCCCCCGATTCTGTGGTGATACTGAATTGAACCAAAGAACTTGCAGCTTTCGCTCCATCTTTTGGGTACAGAAATAAAATTCACACTCCTTATTATAATATTGGTAACAACTAAGCAATGGAAATGACTTAAAAATCCAAGCAACGGCATTTTCTAAATAACAACACAAATAAATTTAAGCGTGAAAGAACAAGGCTTTCTTAAGTAATCAGAATCTGAAACAGATCCAACACACAGAATGGAAAACTCACTGAAAAGAATTCTTCAATTAAAAGGTTCACAATTAAGCAGGAAAAAGAAAAAAAAATTGAAAAGATTAACTGCCAACTCAAAAAATTTAGTACAAAAGCGCTAACAGTCTAAACGTGAGGAATCTCTTAAGACCGGATATCCGCAAATTAATTTAAAAATGGAAACGTAAATTAAATGAGAATTAATTCAAAAAGAAATGGATATTTAAACAATTGAAAATGAGCAATATACTTTAAAAATTTTTCGTTAAAGTTAAGATACGTAATTAAAAAGACTAACAATCGAATACAGTTTGTAACTTACGGAATTAATAGACAGTAAATTTGTGATGGCGTCAGAGGTCATGTGAGCATGCGTAACTATGCCGTCATAAAAATCACATGATCTCTGACTTCGTTTGCGATTCTTGCGACTTTTTTCGTCCTCTTTTGCTACTTTAGTCGAAAATTTTCTGGCAACACTGGCAAGTATGCCACTCCATGATGCCAACAACAAATTATATTTCTTCCACTAGTGGAGTCCCTAGCGCCATCTAGTGAGGCAAGGAAATATTTAAAGTACATTTCTAACAGTTTACTGATTCTAAACGTCTTTATAACTGGAAGGAGTTACGAGCATGAAATCTTCCTTTGAATATTATGGAAAATGAACCTTTCGGTAATGCAGGTATGATGGTATGGGAAGAAATAATAATCCATGGGCGTACGCTCTTACAAGTTTTCAACAGAGGATATGCGACAGGCAACAGATGTTGGGATGAGGCCTTAGAACATTATGTAAGACTTTTTGTACGTCCATAAAGATCTGATGCTTTATTTATAGACGGTAATATTTGTCCAGATCGAGCAAACTTCGTTGACGAATTCCTTAAAAGTGAAGATATTGAGGGAATACCGTGGCCAGAAATTTTTTTTTCTTAACCCGGTAGTAAACTTATGGGTCTAGGAGGATAGGACCTTAATTCTGCTTCCTGTGGTTAACAACATTTAGAAAACAAAACAAAACAAAAAAGAAACAGCGCTATATTTGAAAATTTTCACAGGACTAGTTTCGATGGTTTCACCGAACCATCACCTCAGCTGCCAAAGAGCAAAAATGATGGTTAAGTAAAACCATCGAAACTAGTCCTGTGAAAATTTGCAAGTATAACGCTGAACTTTGTTGGTCTAAATTAGTGCTAAGCGTATTATTATATCTTAACAACGTTATTTCCAAGATGAAAATACGTTGTGATACGTGTGTATGAGTCACGGAAGATTCCATTCTATATTGAGTTCATAATTTTTACTAGTTTCCTGAGTTCTCCTTTTTTCACTCCACTAATCTCTCCTTCTGACATACGATTACCATTTTTGTTATTTCATACTACAGTTTTATACCAAATGCTGGGCTTTTAAGTTCCTTCCTTTGTATTTATGTATTATGATGTTATTTATCATACTACGCAAATTCATAAAATTATAAATAACAGTTTTGAGAAATACGTGACTTCATGTGTGGAGAGATAATTTTGGACATGAGTATATTTTCAATGTTATATCGAAGAAAAAAATGCTGTAAATGTTCTTATATCTACACTCACGTTTGTGAAAATTGCAACACCAAGAAGGAATCGTCATAATTGAATGCAATTTAATACACAGTTGAGTGGTAGTGGTACAAATAAATGATTAAATGTTCAAAGCAAACAAACAAGAACAAGAGATCAGAATCAGTATTTTGTGTGGCCACCACGCGCCGCCGTAAGTGCTGCCACACGACGTGGCATGGAGTCAAACAAAGTTTGAATGTCTGACTGAGGAAGAGCATTCCATATCGTTTGTACGCGTACCCAAAGTTCGTCTGCAGACGCAACAGGACGAGGATCACGAGCAAGACGCCGACCAATGACATCCCACACATGTTCAATTGGCGACATATCCGGGGAACACGCAGGCCAAGGAAGAAGCTGTACCTGCTGCGCTGCAAAGAAGGATTTAACAATCCGAGCAGTATGAGGGCGGGCATTGTCCTGTTGAAATACAGCGCCTGGCAAGCTTTGAAGGAAGGGAACAGCTTCGGGCTGTAGAACTTCACGGATATACCGGTTGCTGTTCAGATTGCCCACAATTCGTAGCAATTGAGATCGTCTATGATATGCTATGGCGCCCCAGACCATAACTCCGGGTGTTCGTCCACTGTGGCGTTCGATAATGCACTCCGGAAGGTGGCGTTCACCGGCATAGCGTCTGACACGAATGCGGCCATCATGGTACCACAAATTAAAGCGGGATTCGTCAGAAAACACGACATGCTGCCAATCAGCACGCCAGTCTCTATGCTGATTGGCCCATTGTAGCCGCAGGCGGCGATGGTCGTGCGTTAGGGGGATCCTGTATAAAGGAGTCCGTGCGCGCAGTCCACACTGCAGCAGACGTCTACGAATTGATGAAGCACACAATGAAACACCTGTAGCTATTGACCACAGTGCTGCCAATTGTCTAGAGGAAGCTGTACGGTCCGTCCGCGCCATGCGGACCAGGTGTCTATCATCGCGAGCTGACGTCACATTTCGGGGTCCACTCCCGGATTTCCGAGTTGTCCGACACTCGTCCGTCCACTGCTTCCAAACGCGCATCACTGTGCTGCTGTTACGCTGCACACGAGAGGCTACTGCACGATACGACAATCCAGCTTCACGAAGGCCGATGATTCTCCCTCGTTCAAACTCTGTAAGTTGTTCAAATCTCGCTCTCTTTCGTCGACGAGGCATAAGTACAGATTGAGTTAACGTTTACCACTAGCAGATAACCACCGATAACCATACACGCCTCGCTACAGCCGTCTATTTATTCGGATCCATCAGCCGTTCAGAGGGCGCTGCTCAGCATACGCATGCGCTACAGATTTGCAATTCTAATCATTTGCATATCATGCGCTACTTTGCATTTCCTGAAAATTTCAGCTCACTCGCGTAAGTCCTTCATGGTGTTGCAATTTTCACAAACGTGAGTGTATATGTTGTACCTTGCATAAGCTGTTCTTTCATATTTGTTGAGTGTTTCTGTATGTTGTGGGTTGTATGTATTGTTTTCACACGTAGTACTTAATTTTCGGTACGTTCCTATATTGCTTATTTCAAATAAATTGCTTACATCATTAGAATAAATGAGAACGAAATTTTCGTTAAAATATTTTCGAGAAAGACAGATTTTATTAAGAAAGTATTTCTTTGAAAAAGCTAAAAGCTATGAAGTACGAAATGTTGCCAGATGTCGATGAAATAACAATGTCTGAAAACTCTTTTTAAAGTTAACTCATAGAAATTTTACTTGAATCACTCTCGATAGTTTCCGATCCAGACAAATTTTAAATGAATCATTTTCGATACTTTTCGATCACAGTATTATATCCAGTTCAGAACTTTAATGTGCGACCATTTCAAAAATAAAAAAATGTTTGTTTCTGTAAATGCATTTTACAGAAACTTTTTTTTTTTTTTTTGAATTTCATTTTCGTTTTATTGCAAATCCAGTTTGTGCTCTCATATAAAGACAGCAAATAAACAAATAAATTACGATTGAACATTTATTATGGTCAACTATTTAGGTATCACATTTTTTTTCAAAAAGTCATTTATAAGTAGGGATCGAAATTTTGACTTTGTATAATGCTTGTCAAGCTCGTTTCATCCGAACAGAACTTCGAAAATCTAACTCCAACCAAAATTTAATTTTCTAAACATTTTCCTTCGAATGGCGAAAAATCTAGAAAATAAGATAAGACTCAAGGAAAGTCGAAAAAGGCGTGAAAATGAAATCTGACATGACTTAACTCGGAGTTTCCAATTCAATTTCTTTTGCGGTGGAACTTTTTTCAACCCAAGCTCGAATTACTAAATGACATTTTTCGGCCTGCGTGTTACGAGAACTGTTCAGTGAATTACAGGTATCTCTTAACATTAACCGGGGCTAGATATTTCCTGTATAAAGTATTCTACAGTCAACACCCAACTTAGCTTGGATTTACCGGTTCTTGTCTAGTAAAAAAAAATTAAATCTGCTCATTGCTGAATCTATCATTCCGCAAAAAACAGATTTAATTTTTAAAACATTTTGTCACAAAACTAAAGTGTTTATGGAAAATGAAAAAAAAAAAGAATTGTGAGCTAACAGAACGGAACATTATTATGGTATTTAGGACTTGTTCACAACAGTACGTAATTTAATTGTATATTATGCGGCCAAAGTATTATTTATAAGTTCTACACTGAAAGTCTAAAAGTAAAATGACTATTAATTTAATGTAGTACATATATTTGCTAGCTGAACCCAAAGAAAAATATTTAAGTTCTATGCACACCTGGAAAGAAAATGCGGAAAAACATTTCAATAATGAATTCAATCAGTTCATTCTTTCCGAGCAACAACCAATTCGCAAATAATTTTTTTGTAGCCCAACCAGGAAACAAAAACATTTGACGCAGGTAAATACGTATGACGTCATGATTTAAATTTATTGTAATAGAACAACTTTTTCTCAGTACTAATAAAAGGCAGTAACATATCATGTGAATTATCTTAACCTGAAACAAAAAAGTTGGTAACAAGAGAGCTATTTATTTAAAATGCTGATATTAGCGAAAGATTTTCGACATACAATGACGTCACGTGCAGTCGCTTGCTTTTTTAACGTCAGAATATAACCATATATAATAATAATATATTTAATATTTGGCAATGCTATTTTTATTTCATATTTTGTAGCGTTTACAAATTTTTTATTAACAAAATCTACGATTTGAAAGAGAGCATTGGCAACACTTTTCGAAATAAAGCAGATTTTTATCTCCAAAACGCAAGACTGTTGCCACTGGAAAAAATATGTGCGAAAATTAGGGTTTTCAGAGTTTAAAATTGATGTCTTGGCTGATTGAAGTTGTACGACGACGCAAATGGTCGAAATGGCTTCCCACGAATTTTTGGAATAAGCGAGCAGCCCGCTAGTATAAACGAAGATCTGCGTTTAAATCGCTTAGTTTGTTTAAATAACGGAATGTGTTTAAAGATAATTTAAATATTTTACGGTTTGAAAACGACAAAAACTATTGCGTAGAAAATAAACATATTTTAACTCGGGCAGTGGCAACGCATTTTGTTTAAATAGCTGCACTTCTTGACTAAATTCGAATGACATGTACGATATTTACTCGCACATTTCTAGCCATCACGTTCTTTTCCCTCTAGACTTTTCAAGTATATTTTAGAACCTTTTGATTTGTGGTAATAATGCAAAATGTATGCACAAATAGGAAATTATTTTTTGTAGTTAAAAAGACTATTGCTGAAATTGGTACGCCCTTTGAAATACATATTAGTTTGTTTTCACTTCTGCTTTTTAATGTGCTGTTTATCATTTAAACCGTTTCTTCAGGAATAGTATACAGAGCTTACTTTTCTCCTCCCACTTTTCAGTTGATAAAATTAGTAGGAGAAGGGGAGTAAATATACATTATATTACATTTTTCCGAGTCGCAACACATTCTTTTGTATCACTGAGTTTTTCAGTTAAATTTGAAATATCTCACGCTTTGCCGAATGGCAACACATTGTTTTCAGATTGATGAATTCTTAATCAAAAGTTTGTTAAATGAACTTTTGATTAAGATAAATATGAAATAATTTAAAACCAAATTCGAAATTCAGAATTCAGGCTTCGAGATTTTTCCGGGACATGTGTGTTTCAAAACTACGTGTGTTTCAAAATATGGTGGTATTTTGTGCCACCGATTTTTCATACAGCTAATTGTTGCCAAGTTTGGCGACTTTTTCCTCTAAAACCATCTATGTGCAAAATTCGTAACAGTATAATTAAGTAATTTTTTTCTTTTAATTCATTCATTATTTTATGATTTTTAAATAAAAGCTTATTTTGTAAAAAAATATTTATTTTAGGAATCAAACAAGGACTGTTTAAGGAACAAGGACTAACATATATTAATTTTAGTAATTATACTTGATAAAAAAATAGCTTGCTGCCAAGCGTTCCGGATAACTGTAGGTTTACATGATTTCTGTTCTTAACCAGCCATTTAACTAAGGATAAAAACTGTTAAATATATTACGAGGAACATGTTTATGCTAAATATTCATTATTCTGTTTTAAGAATTAGGTATTTGGTATGCATAAAATATTTAAGTATACGTAAGGAAATTTATTCTCGTAAAATAATGCGATCGTGCTTATAACCAAAATTGCGTAAATCTTCATCGATATCGGATTAGACTAGGGGAAGAAAATGAATTAATTTACTCGTTGCAACAACGACGCATATTAAAAATAGTTTTTTCTTCTTCCACTTCAAAGTGGAGCGACGATCAAATGAGACCTCGGACACATAACAGAACAGCCTAAATTAACCTGGTCTTCTTAAAAATGTTCACTTTTGTAATATAATAGGATAAGAGAGGGAACATGAAATAAATTACAAGAGAGAGGGGAAATGTTCCGTTAATTAGCTCCATAAATCCGAAAGAATTTTACCTTCTACATATTTAGCCATTTTAAATAATTTTGCTCGAACTGAAACTCACGGAGAGGCGTAGATAGGATGTGAAAATTTGCCACGGCTGTCTATACATGCATTGTGGTAAATTTAAGTAAATATTAGTTTGCATTTTATCTTATATTTCTATATTTATTTTGCATTATTAGTCCAAAGGTGCAATTTGTCCTGAAGAACTAATTTCATTTTGGCATTTTGCGTTGATTCACTATAAATGTAGGTTTACTTTTCAAATTGTTGACACCAAATATTACGCCCTGTGTTATATTTAAAAAAACTAAATAATGAAGAATCAGCATAAATGTATGTATGTTTCTTGCATTGGGATAACGGTACCTAGAGCCATCAAAAATTGAATAACACACGTTTCCACCCGAATACTGGCATCTGAAAGTCCAAATTTAGAATTTGGAATTTGTTTTATTATCGATTTCATATTTTGTAAACTGTAACGAATTTTGGAATTACAAACTTAACGATTTCAAAGCGAACAATGGTAAAACCGTACGAAAAAAAATTTTTTGTCTCCAGCGCGCGAGACTGTCTATCGGAAATTCTAAAGATATACTCATTTTAAAATTATTTTGCGATATTGCTGTTGAACTGAATTTTATGGTTCAAGTGCGAAGAAGATGATATTTAATAAATGAGGGTAACCCACAAAACGTTAAAAAAATACCCCTGTGGGCGTAATGTAAAATCTGAAAGCTTTCAGATGCTTTGTAATGTTTTGTTATGTGTGCATTTGTTTTTATTTATCCTATACTATATACTATTCTTCTGTGTGCCCTTTCATTACAATTCTGTGTATGCTTCGTGGGTATCTTGTCTAATATTTAATATATGTCCAGTCAACTCCTCATTAACGGAATAATACCGGAAATGACGTCTACTATTTATTTAAAATTTCAGTTATTTCGAGAGTAGTTAATATTCAAGTGAAAGACGAATAGCCCTATAGAACCCGAATAAAGCGAATAGTAAAAAATATTATTCATATTTAGCCCATGTTTCATTGTATTTTCAGAGCCTGTTTTCAGAGTATGAATTATATGTTTCTCTGATGATGGATAAATTTAACGTGAGACATTTTCTTGATTACAAAAGTGGAGATATTGTTGGAATGGGTCTTGAAGTGGATAGTCTATTTTCTAATGCACATGTGTTTATGATGCACAGTATTTTGTGTAGCTTTAAACATGTTGCCCATATATTACCATCGAAAACAAATGACAACTAAGTTTTATTCGCTGATTTGAAAAAAAATAATTCTAGATCTTGAAGCAATAGGTTTTAAAATAATTGTTGTTACTGACAGTAATTCCATTAAGAGAAGATGTATATCTTTGTTTAATAATCCATCATCATATTTTGTATTTCCTCATCCTGTTGATGCAACTCGTCCACTGTTTTATGCAGCTGATCCTGTTCACATTATATAATTCGTTCGTAACAACTGATTAAACCAGAAGAACAACAGAGAACAAGCTATATATTTTCCTAATTTTGATATATCTTCAAATAATGTATGTGCACTGCGCAAAAAAAAGGTGGCGACAGTTCGATATATCCCGTTCTAATGAGGGATTTATGAAATTCAAATTGCGTTTTTCATGTCTCGAAAGCGCGACTTGGGATATGTATTGGATTTATATGTAGCATTGTTCTAATGTAGGTAATCTGATACAAAATCGGAATTTTTCTGAAATGACATGATAATATTTTCCATATACGACTCAAATTATGCTTAAATATTAAATTTTGTAAAATTTGAAGCTATATTTACGGAGAAATTCAAAAATTTATCTTTGCGCATTTTTTTCAGGTTGCGCCAAGAATAATGCACTTGCCGAACTTCTTAATACATGGCAACCTACTTTCCTTTCCCTTTTTACATTGCGCATGAGCGAAAAAAAAACACATCGTTCCTACTTTCAAATAATTTTAAAGAAGTGCCTAAACCATATTTGATGCTGTTATCGCTTTCAACAAATATGCCAAATTTCAAAACGCGCCAAAACATAAATTCACGTATATCTTCGGAAATTTTGAATAAAAAAGTCTAATTTTTTGCATGTATGCTTAAAAATACATCTACTTTAAGATGGTGGTAAAACTTTTATAGCTTATTAATAAATGTTTTTTTGAAAAATTTATAATAATTATTTAAAGATACAAATTTTAAAAATAAATCATAAAAAAAGGGCGAATTTTATTTGGAATGAACCTAAATTTCGGAATGTGAAAGGAAGAATCAAATAAGTTTAATAAAAAAAATAGATATTAATAAATATGTACCAAATTCAATTAACATTTGGAGAAGTTAAAATTTTGAACTCGTGCGATTTTTACAAAACTTGGCATTTTGTCATAATTTGAGTCATAGAAACGAAATATGGAAAATAATTGGCATGTCATTTCAGAAAAAGATCGATTTTGTGTCAAAATACCTATATTAGAACAATGCTATATATAAATTTAAAACATATCCTAAGTCGCGCTTTCGAGACATGAAAAACGCAAGCTGAATTTCGTTAATTGGCTTAGTAGAACGGGAAATATAGAGCTGTCCCTCCTTTTCTTTCTTTCTTTTTTTTTTTTTTTTTTTTTATTTTAGCAGTGTATCTTTTCATTCCTTACATTAAAAAATATGCACGAAGCTGAAGGTGGTAGTTTGTTAAAATATGGATACATTCTTGTAAACAGCTGATGGTCTACAAACTTAGAACATCAAAATGTGAAATTTGCTGTACAAATTTTCAAACTACAAGCATCACCAGGCCTGAAAGAATTCGGGGTAAAGCAAAATTTATTAAATTTTCATGACACATTTGCATTTATTAAAGAACTTTCTTTGTGGTTTCGATTTTAAATGTTCAAACACTAAACAAGGAGGTACGCTCTTGTCATGACTTTTGCAAACCACTAGTATGAGATGAAACTGACAAGAAATTTGTGTTTTTAAATAGTTTTCTTAATTGGTTTACAAAAGGAAAGATATAAATGGTGATACCGGTAGTTTGATAAAAGAGACTCTTTCTGCTCTTAAGTAACAAAACGTGTATGATAGAACTATGTAGATATAGTACAGATGAACTCAACATACCCAATTATTTACCTGGAAAAATTCAGACAGAATAACTGGAACATCGTTTTAGTTTATATCGCAGTGTGGCTGGAACACATTATCATATATCACTTTGACAGGTTTTTGAAGCAGAAAACAAATTACGTGCATGTTCTGTATTAAATTTAACTACCTTATAGTAAATTCAAACTATGTTTAAAGCAAAGGAACAATTGTTATCGATGATTTTTCTAACTCCTTTGATTTGATTAATGATATTTCTCATGAAATTATGTAAAATATTCTAATAGTTTCAAGCATATTCCTTATTGTCACAGATACTGATTTTGAAACTATGTGTGATAAATTGCGATTGTGGTGATAATTTAGTTATTGAAAAATCACTAATCATTCATCCCAGTTTCAAACATATTCGCAACTGTGATAGAGGTGGATAATGTCTGCTGATGTTATTAATGTAATTCTGCATAATTTTATTGTCGTGCCAAAACTCGTAAGCATTGAATATGAAAAGAGTTTCCTACCGTATCTAATCAACGTCATTTAATATCTGCTATGGCATTAGAAATTCTTATGCGTAAGGAAATGGCTTATGTACTCATACACAGATATTCTCTAAAAAATTATTGTAAATCTAAAAATGACAGTGTTGTTGAATATTCAGATAGAAGAAAACTAAAAACCGTTGCAGTATAAGAGCGTAAATAATAACGAATACATTGTTGCGTGCGTACGGGTTTGTAAAAGATTGAATGCACGTAGGTTAATAAAATTTATTTTATTAACAGAAACACTTCTATGTTCTGAAATTTTCCACAGAAATAATCGTACAGGTGTTCACAGAATCGCAGTAGAGTTCCGCTATGAGTAGTTCCTCTTCCAACTACTAAGAACGTTAAAAACGCATCTAAAAGAAAGCTAACCAGAAAATATCTCCTATCTGAATCTGAATTAACAATTCACAACAAAAGTAACTAAGCAAATAAAAGCAGATGCTCTCTTCGGCATTACATAGTTTTCAAATGGCCACGGAGATATTTCTAGTACTTTCTGCTCCTCGAAGTTACTGGAAAGCAATATGGGGGTCGAAATACGGTTACAGCTAACACAATGGTCAATACCATTTATTTAATTACTAGCGGGCAAGCCCGCCAGCTGAGCGGGCTGGGCCCGCTTGTTCCTTGGGATTCGAAA
>KK116793.1:0-24274 GCA_000611955.2 Stegodyphus mimosarum
ATTTTTTTATTTAAAAAAATTTTTTGTCGTTGAGAAAATTCTCCTGATTTTTTAATGTTGTAGGTTGGCAACTTTGCAGTTTGCTTGATAGTTAGAATAATATGGGCAAGTGATCATAATCAGACAATGTTGGACCCTTCTGTCTTTGTTTTCATGCCTATACAGCTCCATCAAAATTTCCTTCCAAAATTCTTATACTGTTTCTGACATTTTCATCATTCTTGTTAAAGATTCTTTAACCATTTAATTTTTTTTCCCTAATTCTTTCATTGGTACACTGAAAAAAAAAATGAACTTTGTTGATATCATCCATTGGAATAATACACTCTTAGACAAAAAAAAAAAAAAAATGACCCACCACAATGCACCGAGAAGATATAAAGAAAATTGGACACAAATTGATATGCATACAGGTTTCGACGCAAAATGTAAAATTTTACATTTTGGCTGCCTATGAATAAATGGTTGTCGCTACAGTGCATCTGATCTGCGCAACTGGCAGGATATTTAAGAGGAGAAATTACGATTCCAGGTCATAAAATCTTCATGATTTCATTCCATGTACTCTGGTAGACGTAAACTATGCCTGGCATACAGGTGCTCGAATGATATGCGCAGATGTCAGAATGTGAGAGAGGTTGTGCAGTTGGGCTCACAGAAGCTGGTTGGTCTTATTGGCGAATAGCTCGGCATTTGAGCAGGAGCGATGCCACTATTAGACGATGTTGGCAGGAATGGGTGAACCATGGCCGCACACAGCGTCACGAAGGAAGCAGTAGGCCTAGATAAACGACAGAATGTAAAGACCGAGCAATCGTCTGAACGGAGCTCACAGCCCCAGATGCATCATCATCGATTGTTCGCGCAACTAGTGCTTCAGTGACCGCAAGGACCATTTATAGACGGCTCACAGAGAGGGGGCTGAGGTCAGGGTGCCCCTTGCGCCACTGACCTCTGTAAAACGTCAAGCCCATTTGCAGCGGTGTCGGGCTCATTCGCACTGGACTGTCACTGACTGGAGTAGAATAGCCTTCAGTGATGAGTCCCGATGACCAGCGAAGGCGAGTCTGGAGACGCCCCGGACAGTGGTGTGATACCAACCTGACTGTCTTCCAGCAGACAGGCCGACAACCAGGTGTGTTAGTCTGGGGTGCCATTTCATTTCATAGTAGGACCCCTTTGGTTGTCATCCGTCGCAACCTTACAGCAGAGCGGTACGTAGGCGAAGTTCTAAGGCCCATTGTCTTGCCCTTAATGTCACGCCACCATGGGCTTACACTTCAGCAAGATAATGCCCGCCCCCACACTGCACGTTTCTACTGCTTGCCGAACATTATCTTGGCCAGCAAGGTCGCCGAATCTCTCTCCTTTTGAGCACGTTTGGAGTATTATGCGTAAGGCCCTCCAACCAGCTCGGGATATTGACCATCTAATGCGCCAGTTGGACAGAATTTGCCTTGATATATCAAGGGAGGCTAAGAACTGTAATCATTTGTTTTTCTGTACATGTACATCACTTCTACTGCTTTTCGTCCCATTCGGATAACTCCTTCTTGGTGTTTTTTTATTTTTTGGTCTAAGATAGTATAATACAGCAACATAATAAAATGAAAGACAATATGGAAAATAATTGCTTTACGTGCAGATTATCCTAGATCAGACTTTCTCGAATGCTTTTCAAGTGGGAGTCAGTTTTACGAATAAGAATGTTGTGCAGACCACCTTACTCTTGGCTTCTTCAAAAGCAATTTTTAGCATATGTTACTACAAGTACATTTTAAAAATGGTATTAATTAAAATTTATTTCATATTATATTGGCATTAAGTAATTAAATTAATAAGGAAATTTATTATTAGTTTTCAATACTTCAAAGATATTAGAATTTGAATAATCTATATTAAATTAAAAACTAAATAAACGTTGGCACTGACATTCATGAGATGGACAAGCCTGCAGATTCTTGAAAAGCTGTTGAAGTGCCTTGTATGAAATCTGAAGTATAATTAATAAACTATAAAGAACAAACTTATTTAAATAATTTTATTAATGAGAAAACAGGATTGGAATAAATATCAAGTGGTCTTTTTGAAAATTAAATTCCAATGAATATTTATCTTTCGAACAGTCTTTTTGTGATGCCATTTTAGAAAAATAAAATGTACATAAATTAAAGATAAGATGAAGAGGATGCTACACTGTTCTATGTGTTATGTATGCCACCAAGCTTATATCTTAGATTAGCAACATAAAATTAATTTCCGTACTTCCATTTTTATTTGTATTACTGACAAAAAAACCCTTTGTCACTCAGATACATTGAAGCAAACTATATTATTTTTAAAGTACTATTGTCCACCATATTCTGTGTTCACTGGTAACGAGGTCCAGAAATTAACGATACCTTTTGTTTGGAATAGCATTTTAAGTCTGGTGTCATTCAAGAGTTTAGTTCACTGTTTTTTCTCATTCATTAACAACTTGTTGTCCCCAATATTGCAATGGAAAGGATCACAAACCCATCAAAATTTGTTACATTTACTATTTGAAAAACAAGTGCCAAACTGTAACCTCAGAGTTTCAGGATATGAACATACGTTATTGCTATTGATAATTCTTTTCCAACAACTGTATCATTTTTAAATAAAAAAGATTCTAAGGTTGATATTGGTGAAATGTTACTTTATTTTACATAAATAACCCACAGACCAAGTTTCTCAAACCGCTTTATTTTTTTAAGGGCACGGAGTCAAAGAATTACCTACACAGAGATTTAGAGTTTTGAAAATACAACTTAGAGATATACCAATGAACAAATGTTATTAACAAGAAATGATGTTAAATTTTCCTTAATTTCATTTACAAATAACATGACTTCTTTTCTAAACTCAAAACAGCCTTATGAATACTTTACCCCATGAAAGCTAAGAACTTTGGAATCGAGAAGCTGTTTGAGCTTACTACTCATGCCATCACAAAATAATAAAAATATTCTGCTGTTCAGAGGATCTGCCTTGTTAAACTGACTAATTCAATGGCATCTTTTAACATAGTTTTGAATTTGTATGACACCTTTGGTTGCCAAGACTTTCTTGTGAACCAAACAACGAATCCAGTTAACATCAGATGCCATAGCTCTAACTTTAGCTATAATGGCCCTATGCCTACTGACTAGCACACAAGCCCAATCCCAGAAAAAAAAAAAAAAAAAAAAAAAAACCAAAAAAAAAAAAAAAAAAATCCCAATCAATTTTATGCTTGTATGTCAGCAAAGTATTAAAAAATAACTCATCTTCATGAATGTGAGCCAGTTGAATGTCTTTTCCGTAGACTATTTTACCATACCAGACATTGCCCAGAGTGCACCACAAGGAGGTAGCACTTCAACATAAAATGTTTTTCTGAAGTAGTGATTCTCTCGGACTCAACAGTAGCTCTTCAGGGCACAGACTTTGCTGGTCCATCCCGTAAGAAAGATATCGGCGACTGTATCAATCTTTTGGCATGTTCATCTAATTGTAATAAAACAGCTGTCTTGCAGTGGATCCTGCAAAATCAAGGGGAACAAGACCACCGACTTTCCAAGAAAAAAAAAAAAACAAAACAAAAGGGGGGCTTTTGTTTTAGATTGCCAGAAACTGGACTACCAATCTATAAAAAGACAATAATTAAAAGGACACTAATGAGTTCCTTCTCTTGGGACGTTGCCACAAGTAGTGGTCTAAAGCCCTGTTTTAATCATATTCAAAATATTCCCGAGTGGCCTTGTGATAAATCGGTAGTACTGTTACAGCTATTTTTTTACCACGATTGTCTCTAAAAATACCTTCACACTATTAACTTGGCTCGTACCCTGCTTGTCCCTTGTGCGACTCTGGAGAGAACTTTGACATTTCTCACCTTGCTCCTGTGTCCTTATGGGAGCGATATTGATTGCCAGACTTAAGTTGATGCATTCATCAATGTGCATCATTCAAAACATCTACTGTTTCATCCATCTGAAGGGAATAAAGCAGAATTGTAACAGAACTATTTGGCTCTAACCCCAACTATTTTATTGAATGCCATATAGTGATGATGAAAACAACTTAGTTGACCTCCATTATAAATTCTAGCATTAATTTTAAATGTTAGGCTTCCATTTTGGTGTATGTTCTCTTCTGATGTATATATTCTTTGTATCTGTTCCCCTCGTCTGTTAAATAAATATTTTAGAACTACTCGGCGTTTGTATTTATAGAACAATGGTAACAAAAATGGTGCCCAATGAAATCTTGAGAATTTCGGTTTGGCTTTAAAAAAGCCCTAACTTTCGAATTTAAGTTTTGATTGCTGGAGATCGGCTCAATCTCTTTTCTTCAATCTTGCTGGTCACAATAATTTTTGAAGCGAAATGTTATGCTGCTAAATGCTGTAAAATGGTGTGCTGCTAGCACATAGAATGCAAAGTGAACACCTTTGAAAGAAATAAAGATGAGTTTCTTTTAAATTACTTTTTAATCCGAGTTTAAAGTTCTTTTTAAACTGATTGTTTGTTATAAACTGCTTCTAAAAACAAATGTAAATTCTTTACTGAAATTAGATTTATAGATTCACTGTCATTGTTGCTTAGAATTTATTGGTTATGATTCTCATACCTTTAAACTTTCACCAATTTGCAATTTTAAAATGCATTTGTGTGCTTAGTAAGTTATGGCTTCCACTAGTAAACTGAATGCATATTTTAATTGTAACATTTTGAATAGATTCAATGATACTGTTGATTAGAATTTATTATTTTCGATTCGTAATAAAAGTTAGAGAAGGTTTTTTCTCCCCCCCCCCATTTCTAGACTAGATGTTTCATGATATGTTGATGTCAAATCCTTTTGTTTACATTTTGTTCACTTCCTTCGAATTCTTTTTAACATTGAATAAATGCTGCAGTGTAAGTAAAATAAATATATTTAATTTGTTGGTTTATCTTTTTGAAGAACATTTTGAGAGAATGTTTATTGTGCACTACAAATTTTTGAAAGATAAGGCAAGAAAATTAATGTAAAAGAAACAGATTACATTACTCATCTCCCACCCCTTCTGCCTATAGGACATTTCACAAATTATTTTAATAGAACCAAAGGACAAATTAGAAGATTATTCGCATGTAAAGAAGATTCTGCTCCAAAGAATCAAATCAAATGCTGAATCATTTTGAATCAAACTTACCATACACCAGAAGCCTGAGGGAAAAGACTCAGCTTACGAATTAAGCACTTCTCTGGAAGAATGGCTACATAGCCTCGATGTTACAGACTGAACCACTCAAAGAGCTTGGTACTTACAGATCAGTTTAAACGAAGAGTCAGGAATGATGTTAAGGAGCATTTATTGACACTTGGGGTAAAATACACAATTCATCTGAATTAGTACAGAAACTGGACAATTACAAAGCTGTATATGTCAAAAATACAAACTATAAAAATTAAGCCCCAGCAAGGCAGAACCCTTCTTTCAAAGCGACTAATCTATCTAAAAACCAAAGCAGAAAATTGAACAAGTTATGTACAGAGAACTAGTAAAACCTTTTCAAATTGTGGTGAGCAGCAAAGATGGGAAAACTGACCACCTTTAACATGATATAGGTGCAGAAAGACTGGTTTTATCAAGTTTAAGTGTTCAGACCGTAAACGCCCAAAGACTTCAAATTCATCTTTTGGCACAGTACAAATCCGATCCTATTCCTCTTTTACAGGGACTGCTGTATTCCAAATTAGTATTGGAAGTGTTTCCGGTACTGCCTTTGCCGACAGTGGTGCTAGTCACTCAATCGCAAATGAATCACTCTTATCATATTCTCAGCAACAAAATGCTGAAGTGTATTTGAAAAGACAACATTACTGGTGTTTTTCGCTGATGGTTTGGTATCTGAAAAAGAGGTAGTTTGCACCAAACAAAGTATTCTTCTTGAAGGCAGAGAGCTGAAAACTCTATTCCTTGTTTTGCCTCATGCCAAAAATAACTCCAAGCTGCTAGTAATTGACTTTCTTCAAAAAGCTAAAATTGCGTTAAATTTTGCAGAAAATAAGTGGAACTTTCCTGATGAACCTCGAAGAAAATGTAGCTTTGTGAAACCCCATCAATCCAAAGGACTGGAAGAAATCCCAATTGTTGTAAATAATTGCTAACTACGAGAAAATGAAGGACAACAGTTAACTACATTCCAACGGATTGAAACTGATGCTTAACAAATAACAGACTGTCTTAATTCTTAGAAATCTGAAGCCTTTGCTAACCTGTATGCTTAAAATACCGAACCGCCCAAAATACCTTTTGAGATTCACAATTTTCTTCCCTCCTACTTATTAACGTACAAAGAGATGTGAAGATTTCAAATGACATCCTTTCTACTTCCTAACAAATAAAGGTAAGAAACTACAAATAAATCCCTTTGGAACAAAGTGTCTGCAATAAACTGTTAGAATAAGTTTAGGTAAACTGCACCTGCTACTGTATACCTTATGGGAAGGGAAGAAAATAACATCGCAATCCGGGCAGTTTCAGGCAGCTGTGATCATTTGAATGAAAGGTCCTCTTGGGAATTTTGGTCTTCATAGAGACACTACATTTATTGAACATGAACACGAACAGCCCTCCCATTTCAGTTCTTCCGTATCGGATGAACCCAAGAGTAAGAAAGAACTGTTGACAAAGGAACTTGATTCTCAGCAAAAACACGATATCATGTGAAAGAATCTATGCCCCTCCTGTGGTTTTGATTCCCAAGCTGAATGGAAAAGTGCGGCTTCGCATTGATTATTGCAACTTGAATGCTTAGACTGTTCCAGACACTTAACCCTTGCCATGCACATACAATTTATTGAATGAAGCAAAGTAACACCTTACATGTTAACTATTGATTTGAGGTTATGTTATCATCATATGAAAACAGCTGAAGAAGATCAAAAGAAGACTACTTTTATTTGTCCCTTTGGCATATATAAATTTAGCTGAATGGCCTTCAGATTGAGAAATGCTCCAGTTATCTTTTCAAGACTGTTTGATAAGTTCTGTTCCAGTCTGAGTAATGTGTTTGCGTTGTCATACTTGTATGATGTCATCGTGCTCTTCCCTTCCCTTCAAAAAACATCTGACTTGGAACAAGCTTTCAAACATCTATTGCTATGTAAATGCCAACTGCGAGAAGTGTCACTACTGCTGTGAAAAAGTGAAATATTTAGACCATTACATTACCAAGGATGGTATACCTGTTGATCCACAGAAAATGGCTGCCATTCCAGAAATACCCTTGCCCAAAATTCTCAAGCAACTATAATCTTTCGTACATACCTGTTTCTGGTATCATTGGTACATTCCAAATTTCTCTCAAACTGCCAAACCTCTGACTGATTTAACACAGAAGAAAGCAGCGTGGAAGTGGGAAGTAGAACAAGAAAATGCTTTCCAAGGGGTGAAATCAAAATTAAGTAGCACACCACTTCTTAAGCAAGCTGATGGAATGAGCCTTTTTCTATTCGGCCAGATGCTAGCAATGTTGCCATTGGAGCAGTATTGCTCCAGGGGGAGAAGAACGAAGAACACCCTACAGAATATGCTAGCTGCTTACTCTCCTCCTCAGAAAGAAACTACTCCACCGTAGAAAAAAGAAGTCCTACCTAGCAGTAGTATGGGCACTCAACAAATTGATAAAATTTATTTCGCCAAAGAAACACTTCACACTTCTGGAATTTCTCGCAAAAATATATATACAGCTCCTCTCAGTATCATAAGAGTTAATCATCAGTAGTTACACTTTAAATTACTAAGAACATTAAACACAGCCCAATGCAGAGCGCATCTAAAAGGGAAAGCTTACATGGAGATTTCTCTATACTCAACACTGAACTAAATAACTACTCAGAAACTGATTCTCTCCTTGGTCTTATATAGTTTTTCCGAGCCGCCGAGAAATCTTTAGTACCTTCCACTTCCCGAAATTACTGGATGGCATATGAGGGCTGGATATGGTTACAGTTACATGAGACCAATTACAGTTATTCAATTGCAATACCAATTGCAGTTATACAGGGACTGGACCTAAATGTTGCCAAGCTTGGTGACAAAAATTAGTTGCAAAAATCATCGCCAGCTTGGCAATAGCTTCCCAATTTAGTGAGATAGCCATTTACTCAACGTTAAATAGATTTGCCCCTGCATTTTTACTTTTCATGCAGAGCATCTTCTCTTCCAAGGATTTCACGTTATATGAAAAATACTACAACTTCACTAAAATTATTTACATATATACAAAATTTGTAACACTGCCCTATTCCTGAGCAAAACAATCCCACGACACGAACAATACTTAAAAGTAAAGAAAATCAATGCAGCACTTAAAAAGTAATTTCAATAAATAACATAACAAATCAAATACTAAATCAGCAACTAAATGCATGAATTTGCAAACTTATATACAAATAAGGCCATGGTCTTAGTATTCTATTTACATTATATACACCATGGGAACGATGTACTATGGACATCGTAAGGTGCTAGGCTCTCATAATGAATGACTTTAGACTTAGAATTTGATGACTTACGGATACAAACTACGATGTCATTCGGACTATTTAGAACTGTGTAAGGACCGTCTCAGAGGTGACTGTAGTTTAGGAGAGACTAATTTCCATCACATCAGATTCCATAACTACACTTGTCACTTTTGTTCAATAGATGTCCTGTAGTTCTTGTGTCACACTGTATCTTCATCTTCTCCTTCGCCAAGCTGACTCACTCTCATGCAAAACAGTGCATCATTTCAAACCATGCCTCGAGATCTTGAATGTACTCCTCAGGGAATGCAGGCACTTCTGGAGGGTGATTGAACTACAGATCACTAGGCAGACGAAGGTCTTAATCGAACATCGAAAACTGTTTGAAAAAGAGGGCACTGCATTGATTTCTTGCAAGAGTTTGAGAGTTATTTCAGTTCTCATGATTATACTCTTTTATGTTTACTTAGACGAAAATGTTGCAAAGAGAAGTTTTGAGAGTTGTACTTTAAAAAAATAAAAACTAAGTAATAACATTTGAGTTAATTTGTAAATATTTCAGTCAATACCTTTATCAAAACTGGACTAGATGTAGATTAAATTTTGCATCATATGTTTTGGCGCATCGATCTGAGAAACTGAAGTGAAAAAGTCTTCACGAACAGAAGTGAGTAATTTATTAATTTGAAATTATTGCTATGAGTACTTAGGATACTATCGGAAAGAACAAGAAAGTGAGATGTATTGTTCAATGTTTATATAGCCTGAAGCTTCAATTAGGCGTCAGCTGGGTTTTGTTTATTTTATATCACCTACTTATACACTACCTGACATTGAAAATGCAACACCAAGAAGGAGTTGCCTGAAAATTATGCAAATTTCAGGGTAGACACATGTCACCAAGTTATGCAAATGATGTGAAATGCACAGCTCTCCAGTGCACATTGAAGAAGATATAAGGGAAGGAACCTGCAACATGCTCAATTTTCGTGCCGCTATTTCTGCTACAGAAATCATAGTAGAAAATTTGTTCTTATGTCAGAGGATGTGTGTAGTAGCAGAGAATGCCAGGCCATTGTCAACAGAGCAGGTCCAGTGCACAGATGATTTTACGAGAGGTATGGTGATAGGACTGAGAAGGGCAGGTTGGTCCATACGGCAGATCTCCGCTGAGACACATCTCAATGTATCCACAGTGCACCAGCTGTGGCGCCGATGGTTGGCACAAGGAAATTGGGCAAGTTCAAGGGGTGCCAGTGCAGCCAGAGTGACGTCAGCACACATGGATCGACCCATCCACCGATAAGCGATGGTGCACATGCAAGATACTTCTACCTCCATTCTTCAGCATGTTCAAGACACCTTGGAGGTTCCCATATTGATCAGAACCATTTGCCATCAACTGGCTAGTCGACTGCTATTGACTCCACATCATAGATGCCAATGTCTACAATGGTGCCAGGCTCGAGTGATGCGGACAACGGAATGGTACAAGGTCGCTTTCTTAGATGAGTCACACTTCTGTTTCTCCAATGATATGTGCAACGTACAAATGTGGCTTCTATGCAGAGACAGGTCCAATCCACCAGCAATTGTGGAACGCCCCACCACATGACAATCCGGCATCATCGTTTGAGGCGCAATAACATATGGTTCCAGGTCACTTCGAGTTCGTATTCAGCGCACTATGACGGCCCAATGATAAGTGGATAATGTGCTGTGGCCAGTGACAATCCCCTACCTTCAGGGAGTGCCCAATGCCCTTTATCAGCAGGATAATACCCGACCACGCACTGCTCACATCAGCCAACGTGTTTTGAAAGTGTACAGATGCTTTCCTGGTCATCGCTCTCTCCTGACCTCTCCCGAATCAAACACATTTGGGACGTGATAGGATGTCATTTTCAGACCCTGCCACCGCTGCATTCAGAAGACGAACTGTGGCAAATCATTGACAGGGAATGGAGAGCCATTCTTCAGGATACCATCTATAGTCTCATAGAATCTATACCTAGACGTGTTGCTTCATGTATTGACGTCGAAGATGGTTCTACAACCTACTGATGCTGTTCTGTCTGTATTATGCATATAATTTTGAAATAAAGATCACTTATTGTTTCTTGCTGTCTGTCTCTGTCTGGCCACTCTTTGGTGTCGCAGTTTCAATGTTGGCAGAATCAGAAAATAGGTCATGGACCCAAGTTCGACAACGTGCATGTTCAAATAAGCTAACTGTAGTGGACACGGAGCACCATCTAGTGATTAAAAAATAATTCTAAAAGAACATGTATGTTTGAAAGTGCGTTTATGACACACCCGTCCAGAAGATGAATGCAAGTGGTGATGCACCAGTGTGTCACCCGACTGCTAATGACATTTGGGACTGATGCATATATTACACACCAGGGTTGCCACTCAAACAGGAGAATAAAATTCCCTGACTTTTCCAGGTGTGTTTTAAGAAAATTCCAGTCTATCTGCGTAATGCACTTTGGCTGTGCTAAGAGGTAAATTAATTATGGTACCACTTGAAAACACAAAAATTTGCCAATTAAATATGACTTATATATTATCCTCAAAACTTACTATTATGACTATAATAGGAGTTGTTTTCTCCACTGAAGAATCGAGATCAGAATCTGCTCAATGTGGACAAAAAATGTTCCCCTCCCCGACATTTTGCAGCTGAATGAAAAAAGAAATCTATTTAATGATAGTTTTAAATAAATTTAGGTATTTTATATTTATTTAGCTGAATACAAAAGCAAAAAATATGTGTATTGAATTTCGTGATGTTATGCCATCATACTGCTAGAATTAGTTTCAGGATTATGCCAGAGAAATTTTCCTGAATTTTGAAAGTATTATTTACTAATAATAAATAAATTGAAGGGGAAGAAGCAACATTAAATGATATGAATAACACTAAAATAATTAAAAAACTGAATTACAATAACCAACGATATTTTGGCAAATATAGTTATATTAAATGGTTAGCCTAGATGACTGATTACTATTTTTTATTTTACTGCAAAATGACAAATAAGGCCTTTCTTAAAAAGAAAAAAAAGTATTTAAAAGATTTTGCGGTAAAATCCTACTATACGCTACGGTCTTGGCACGATTTTGAAAATTGCCGCCAACTCCAAAATGGCCTGTTTGCTGCTCATCATAATGTCGCCAAATCCCATGTGTACCGTATTCTAACCTCCATGGTACCGCTATACTAAGATTAAACCGTTTTTGTTTGATACAAGAATACGTATTTTCTTTAGTTCAACATTCATTGCACATGCGCATGTGATTATTTCAATTCTCGAAGTTATTGGAAACTAAAGTTACTGGAAGCTTGCTCTGCCTATCTAAAAGACAATCTGTTTGAAGCTGCAAGAATTGGCTCTATGCTAGCTGCCCGAATGACGCTAACGCGTGCCAAAAAAGGGATCGGCTTCCAATGTTAGCGCAAAACTCGCTTTTTTAGGTGATCGCTTTATGAAAGTCCCTGACTTTTCCAGATGTAGACTAAAATATTTGAATTCCCTGACTTTTTTGGCCAATTTTCGAATTTCCTGACTTTTTCCGGTTTTCCAGGTAGCGTGGCAACCCTGACACACCCTCTGCAGGTTTTCAGTTAAAAAATATGCGATTGTGAAGGAGTTAAAGGAACACAAACAAATACCTCATTATTCAAAGATTTATAGTCTAGCACCTGATCTTGACATATATATGTCCAGATGTTATTGAGGCTATTCTAACCTTCATGATACCGCTATACTAGGATTAAACCGATTTTATTTTATACAGGAATACGTATTTTCTTTAGTTCCACATGCACTGCACATGCGAATTTCTCGATTCTCGAGGTTACTGGAAACTTGCTTTGCTTTTCTAAAAGACAATCTGTTTGGAGCTGCTAAAGCTGGCTCTATGCCAGCTGCCCAAGTGATGCTAATGTGCGCAAAGAACGTGATCGCTTCCAATGTTGGCGCAAAACTCGCTTTTTTGGGGGATCGCTGTATGAAATTCTGTAACTTTTCCAGATTTAGGCTAAAATATTTAAATTCCCCGACTTTTCTCTGAATTTTTTGGTCAATTTTTGAATTCCCTGACTTTTCTAGTTTTCTTTTTCTAGCATTTCTAGGTAGCGTGGCAATCCTAGTGTTAAGAAAAGTTATCCTTTCATAGCGGTAGATATTGATTTAACTGGAGCTAGAAAGAGCGGAAATCCTCAAAAGGGTGTACATAGTCTTATTTACATGCGCAATCACTCGTACTGTACACACTGAAGTGATTTCAGATATGTCAGCAAAAAGCTTCATTTAATTACAATATTTTATAGCAATAAGAGGGAACTGCAAATTCTGATAATGGCAAGAATTTCTGCATCACATGTGAAATAATTAAGCTATTTAAAAGAATCATTGCAGATCTTACTGTATAAGAATTTCTAACATCCTAAGGAATTACATGGAAGTTCATCCTAACGTTCCTCATGCTGGGGAGTAATTTTGGAAGTGTTTAATGGGAAGCATCAAAGAATCTCTAAGAGAAAATCTTAGGTAGAGCATTAGCGACTCTTGAAGAGCTCTTTACAATATTAACAGAACTCCACTTCCAGGACGTGACACTATTAACTTTCCCGAGCATTTTTTAGAAATTTTCAACAAGGTGTCAAACAAAGAAACTTAAACTAGGTGGAAGTTTACCAATTTAAGCTCTTAAAACAACATGGATCAAGAGAAAATAGCATTATTTGCTACAGCTTAGAAACACTCATAACTTTGCTAATCCTTCAACTCAGCATAACCTTTACACGAGAGATGTTGTGTTAGAAGAAAGACCAAAACAATCTAAGCTACTCTATGATATGGGATAGTTGAAGAAGTAACTGTGGGATGAGATGGACATATACGAGCGTGCATTGTTCGTACACCAAAAGGACAATTCAAGAAGAGCTGTCCAGCTTTTATTTGAAATTTAATTTTAATTTATTCATTTGAAATTTAATTTAGGATGTTTGATGTCAACTCAGAAATTTTAACATTGTTTATATTATCAATAATTATATACTGCTCGTTTAATTATAGTGCACTATTAACGTTTTTGATGTAAGTTACTATTTTTATTCCTTTATAAGTGTTCTATTATTTAGCATTAACTATATTACTTACTGTTAATACTGAAGTGTAAATTTTTGTACTCCTTGACATGTGTACAGGTAGGGAATATGTGGAAATTGCATTGCCCGTTGGTTTCTTGTATGAGTGCGAGAGTTATTTCAGTTCTCGTGATTATGTTCTTTTATGTTTACTTACTGAGAGAAAGAGAGGTTGTGAGAGGCGTATTTTTAAAAAATAAAAACTAAGTAATAA
Organism: Stegodyphus mimosarum; assembly: GCA_000611955.2. Lineage (NCBI taxonomy): Eukaryota > Metazoa > Arthropoda > Arachnida > Araneae > Eresidae > Stegodyphus > Stegodyphus mimosarum. Next base: position 13,899 of record KK116793.1, read on the forward strand.
TGTTTGAGTTAACTTCGAAATATTTTAGTAAATATATTTATTAAATGTATCTCAGTCTCATAATTGAAGTGTGATACGATTTAACTTTCTGCACCTGAAATGAAGTTGTGTTTGAATTACCTGAACCACCAAAGGATTCAAAATCGGGCTAGATGCAGATTAGGTTTTGCACCACCATCATCTGATTGGAACTTCCGGTGCAAGATGCCATTTTGAATATGGAGCGAGTCTCAGAAAGCCCAATATTGTTTTGTCTTAGGACTACCGATTGAAATGTCCTGCCTGGTCTAATGGTCTTTCCCAATTTCTTCGTCACTGTATGGGTCTGGATCAGATGGTGTTGAATATATACCTTGACGTACAAGAGAATTAAGCAGCTCGTATTTCGCTTCTAGCCTGGAACAATATCAGCTGCTTTCTAGGCAACATCTTCTAGACAGGTCATCAGCATTTCCATGTGATGATCCCTACAATAATAGATGGCGTTACAAACTGAAATAAACTGAATGTGTGTGCGTATCCTTTGTGTTGAATTTTGAATCGCATGTTTTCATTGTTATGTCTGTGTATGTGCTTTGTGAAAATTGAAACGATTATTGCCTTTTAGACACTACAAAACACCCTGCTTCTTGTAGATGTGTACCCCTGATTCCGATATTGAGTTCAAGGATCTGGCACCCCCGGGGGGGGTGTGTTTTGAATTTAGAATCTCATAGTTTGAAGTATTCCCTGAAAATTGATTTGAATGTGTTAAAAGCACAAAGGAAGGGTCTGAAAATGTCTTTCACTCTCTGCCTAAGGAAAACTGAATTGCTGTAAGTGAAATATCTGTTTTAGGGCTTCAAATTACTGATAAGTTCCAGAGACTTGAAAGTTGTCAATCTTTAATTGCTGAAAACTGAAGATGGTATAAAACTGTACATCGATAATTTTCAAGAAACAGAAACATACAGGGACAGGTATGTAGAAATCCGCGCTAAAGTGGACAAGCGACTGCAAGAAGCTTCTGTAGCTAAAAATGAGAAACAAAAATTTAAATTACCGAAAAATGAGCTTAAGAAATTTTCAGGTGAGCCAAAAGAATACTTGTCTTTCAAGAGCTTATTTCAGAAGATTCATGAGGATAGGTCTCTACTTGATACAGATAAGAAGCAATATCTGGTACAGTCTGTGGAGCCAAAATCGAAAGCAGAATGTCTCATTTAGAGTTTACCAGCAACGGCGGAGAATTATTCAAAGGCTATTGAACAGTTAAAAGAACGTTTTGGAAGAGATGACCGTCCAAATTTACGTCCATGAGTTACTAAGTATGATTATGAAGAACGCAGTGACTAAACGAACCAAGGCTGATTTAGCAGCTTTATACGATGAACTGAGATCTAAACTGAGCTTAGGAAAAGCACAAGAAAAATACAGTGATTTTCTAATTCCATTAGTGGAAAGTTGCCTTCCAGAGGAAGTGTTGCTGACCTGGGAAAGAAGGAGAAATTGTGAAGAAAGGGAATCTAAAAGTTCCCATACTTTAGAACAGCTGATGAACTTTCTTCGCCAAGAAGTCCAAGGTGTAGAAATGGTGTCCTTAGCAAGAAGCGGGTTTTCTCATGTTGATAGGTAATAGTTCTGTTCCTGGTAATCCAGACGTGAGTAAACTCGCCTAAATAAGCCTTGATGATAATACAGGTAAGCACCTTAATTGTATTTTTTGTGATAAGTTTCAGCCCAGAGACAAATGATTTTAAAGCATGAAAAATGACTTTAAGTGAGAAAAAGCAAGTATTGTTAAAGAAAGGTGCATGTCTTAAAAGGGTAGGTAGCAAATTTTATAATGTTAAAAATCAGTTGAAATGTTCTCAGTGTAATAATTCCCATTTTGATGTTATGTGTCCTCAACAAGGAAAGAGGAATGTATATAAAATAGAGAATTCCCTCTCTAATTGCCATAAAAGCAAAACCGTTTACTTGCAAACTCTTTGCGTAGCCATTCGGGCTCGATGCCAAGAGTGGAAAGTTTGCACTTTGTGTGATTCAGCTAGTCACAGTAGTTATGTAAACAAAAGAATTATGACATTATGAAAGATTCCTCTACTTCAGAAAGCAACTAAGGTACACGCACTGTTTGGGGGGGGGGGGGAAACAAAACCGAAGGAACACAAGATATTTTCTAACTCATTTTAACTACTTTGTCTATGCACGTTGGGAATATTCTTTTGAGTACATTACGAGAATTTGAAGTTTTAGAAATAGCTGATTTGAATCTGTTAAGGAGAAAGACAGCTTAACTGATTTTGAAGACAACATGAAAATTCTTCCCGATCGGAGATATGAACTGGAATTACCATGGAAATGCGATATTACGCATTTATCTAATAACACAGAACTCACCTGGAAGCGGCATGAAAAGGTGATTAGCAAGTTAAAAATGTGGTAAACTTTTAAATAACTATCAAAAGGTATTCCAGGAATGGGAAAGAATGAGTATAATTGAACGTGTATCGAAAACTGAACTCAATAAAGAATGTCACTATTTGCCTCACAGGCCAGTGATTAAATTAGATAGTAAAACTTAAAAAATTCATCGTTTTTGACGATTCTAGCTCTCAGAGAGGGAAACCTTTTTTAAACAATAGTTTATTTAATAAAAGTTATACCCGATATTCTCGACCGGTTTAGAATGTATCCAATCGATACAAGTGCAGATATTGAAAAGGCTTTTTTTAATGTTATCTGTTGCACCCAAGGACAGATTTTTTCTTCCCCTGTAATGACGGGCAAGAAATTTATAGACATTGTTGTATTGTATTTGGAGTTTGTTCAAACCCTTATTTATTGAATGCATCTATAATCTATAACGCATCTTTTAGAGAACTGCATTCCACCATATGATGAAACTGCTAAACAGCTGCAGAACTCATTTTATGTAAATAACTGTGTAACTGGAGTTTCAATATTGATAAACATGTTCACTTTATAGAACAGTCAAAGTTAATCATGTCTAGAGGCTGTTTTAATTTGTGTGGCTTCAAGAGCAATGTTGTATGAAAAAATGTTGACAAGCATTCTGGAGAAACTTCTGTTTTAGGAATAATCTGGGACTTAAATAATGACACTTTAAGGTGTTTTACTAATTTAGAGCCTTTGGCGTGCGAAATGAAAATAACCAAGAAATTAGTTCCGTAAACAGTACAAAAGATTTTTTATCCTCTTGGCTTGTTATCTCCTGCAACATTGCTTCTGAAGCTACTATTGCAAAATTTGTGAAAGTCAAAAATAACTCGGGATTGTGAACTGTCTCCAGATATTGTAAACAAATTCTCAAAATGGTACAACGAGGTACCTGAACTAAAAAATGTAACCTTGCCACATTATATGACAAGTACTTCATCCTCTGAATTGCCTATTTTTGTTGACGCTAGCAAAAGGGCATTGCTGCGTGCGTCTTTGCTCGATCAACAGTTCGTTCTGAGGTGAAGGTAGTCCTTGTTAGAGCAAAGTCTACAGTAGTTCCTCTCAAATCCCTGAGTATGCCATGGTTGGAGTTAATGGCTTGTAGTGGCACTAGGCTTGTGAATTCTAGTATGAAAATGCTTGATCTACTGGTCTGATTATACTACAGCAATTTGGTGGATAAAGGAACTGAGATACTGGTCAGTTTTTGTAGCCAAGCGAGTTAAAAAAATTCATCAGTTGACAAACCCTCAGGCATTGAAACATGTTCTGGGAAGTATCAATATTGCTGCCTTACTGTCACGGGGCAGTTCTGCTTAGGGCATGATTGCTTCTAAGTGGTGGGAGCAGCCTTCATGGCTAAAGAGAAGTCCTGAGTGTTGGCCATTGTCGAAATTGACAGCCAGCCTAAAGAAGTCAATATAGAAAGGAAAAAGATCAAAATGGTGACTATTGATATGACGAAAGACGCACCCCTTTGGCATCGAAACAATATATCAAATTATGGTAAAATAATTCGAGTATTTGCTTGGGTTTTAAGATTTGTGAATAATTGTTGGCGAAGTCATATTAAGTGTAATAACCCTGAACTTTCCTCTTCCGAAATGGAGACTTTTGAAAAGTGTTCGATTCGCTTAGTTCAGAGTTACTATTTACCTGATGTAAAATCTTTGAATTTGATTACGTTTAAAGATGAGGACAATATTTTAAGAATAAGAACTAAGATGATTCATTGAGATGATGATGAATCCTTTTTTTATCCAATATTATTGCAGGACAAATGCCAATTTACTGAATTATTGATCAAAATTGTACATCTGAAAAATTGTCATGCTGGCATACAAATAATGCAAATCCTATTACGAGATAGGTATTTGATAATTAAAGCTAGGAAAACGATTAAAAATGTTTTATACCACTGCCTGAGATGTAAATGTTTTAAGGTTAAAGCTATGGCAAGCGAACCTACACCTTTGCCTCCAGACCAAGTTTCAGATTGTGTAGCTTTCAAAGTTGTACGGATTGATTTGGCTGGGTCTTTGTTTTTGAAAACTGGGGAAAAAGTGTGGATAGCGTTATTTACTGGTGCTGTGTTTTGAGCGATCCATCGGAAATTGGTAAATTCTTTATCTTCGGATGCTTTTCTGTTGGCGCTTAGGCAGTTAATCGCTAGCCGAGGAAAGTTATATGTGCCTCCGAAATTAGTTCCATTGTCACAATAAACTATTCCTTGCTTTCCTCAGCTAGCGATAAACCGCCTAAGTGCCCCCCCCAAAAAGGATTCGAAGATAAAGAATCGGTTTATCGCTAGGCGCAGCAGGCCAAGAATAGTTTACTGTGACAATGGAACTAATTTCAGAGGCACATACAATGATCTTTCTAAATTAAATTGGATAAGATTTCTAGAGAAAGTTTCATACATAAAATAATTTGGAAATTTATACCACCTACTGCAGCATAGTTAGGAGGCTGGTGGGAAAGGTTAGTTCGTATTGTAAAAGAATTGTTAAAACTTACTTTAGGTAAATCTGTATTGAGTCAAGAATGGAACACTGTAATTTTTGACTTGAATCTATCATTAATTGCAGACCATTAACATATGTATCAGAGGATCCACATGAATTGATTCCTCTTACACATGCTGTGTTTCTTACTGAAAACCACTGTTCCAGTATTAGGGATATTGACGAACCAGATTCCCAAAAATTAAATAAAAAATTAAGACACCGAAGAAAGCTTTTTAGCGATTTAAGAAAACGTTTTAGAAAAGAATATTTCAGCGAGCTTATTCAGAAATGCAGTAAAAAACTGGTTCGTGAACCAAAAATTGGTGAAATAAGTTTTAATTGGTGATGATAATAAAAGGTGTTTATTTTGGCCTACAGCAAAGATTACTGAACTGATTACTGATCGGGATGGGAAAGTTTGCACCATTAGACTCAACATGGAAGTGTGTTTCGACTGGTGCAGCGGGTCTTCACTTTAGAGTTACAAGCGGTTGGAACAGTGTTAACTGAAGATAAGAAAATGAGAGAGGGGTTCTCCCATTACGTTCTCGGGACCTTCTGAAGTTAAGACTAGTTTGTCTCCTGACGATGTAGCAATGGAGAGATTTACTTCTTCTGGTAGCCATGTGAAAGCACCTAAAAGATTGAATTTATTCAATTGTACTTGTTATAAATTTGAGACCCTCCCCAAGGGGGGGAGGAGGATGTTATGAACTGAAGTTGGGGTAATGACGTCAGCTTCTAGAACGTATAAGAATCAGATCAATCGATGTAGCTAAGAGTGTGTGTACCTTTTGTGCCGAATTTTGAATTGCATGTTTTCGTTGTTATGTCCGTGTACGTGCTTCAATAAAGTGTCTTCCGTGAAAATTGAAATGATTATTGCCTTTCGGACACTACAAAAAACTCTGCTTCATGTAGATGCCAACCCCTGATTCCGATATTGAACTCTCGTTCTCAACAGATGGTAATGTCATATTCCTGGAGTCTCTTGTTTCCATCTGGCTATTTGGACTTCAGGGTTTTTCCAAATGTAAAAACCAAGTCAACAGTGCATAATGTGTGCGGAGCAGGAATTTTCTGCCATGGAAAGCATCAAGAAAATGTTCTACGACTATAACTATGATGAGCAACTCTTTTTTGATGACATAGTGATTCCTCTCCGGTTTAAACAGACACTTGCTCCAGTAAACACAACACATTCCTGACTGGAACGAAACAGCACCGATACTCTCATTGCTCGTATCTATACTCCATACTCAACATCGAACTACACAACTAAACTGATGCTCTCCCCAGCCTTATATAGTTTTTCCCTGACCGCCAAGAAATCTCTAGTACCTTCCACTTCTTGAAATTAGTGGAAGGCGTATGAGGGCCAGATAATCTTACAGTTATGTATAAGATCAATTACAGTTACACAGGGATTGGACCAAAATATCGTCATGTTTGGCGAAAAAAATTAGTCATGAAAACCATCACCAGCTTGCCAATATCTCAACAATTACCTAATGAGCCTTTTTTCTGTATTCTTAGTCTTTCAGCACAGCATCTTCTCCTTCAAGCACTTCATGTTACACAAAAAAATACTACAATTTCACTAAAATTATTTACATATATACATAATTTGTAATATTATAATGGTCATGCTTTGACTTGATAGGTACCTTACATAAAATCTATGCCAATTTAGGGTTGTTTATTTGACCTAATTTTACATTTTACACTGGTGTATATTTTTTATATGTATTATATTGGTTGTCCTTTGACTTGATTTTGGTACTTGTTTGGTTTTCTAATTTTTGATATGCATAAAGTAGCATTATGGCCTTCTGTCAAGAAATATAATAACCTTAACATTTTAAACCTATCCACCTAATAGAATACTCCTTTTTATTTCCCTGAATGCTTAGAAACCTGCAGATTTCATGTTTTAAAATGCCTGCTTGCTTTCTTCTCACTATTTATTTGATCATTCTGCAATGAGCTGTTCTGATTTTATTAAATGTATTTAATATTTATATCCATGTTCAAAACGAAGAGTTGCTTGTCCATGACTGACTCTTCAATGGAAAAATTCTATAGTACTGCATGAGCTCTTGGATTATAATATTATGCTTATATTTTTAATAAAAAAATTTAAATAAGAATTTAAAAATTACATCACAAAACTCTTCAAGTCACTTTTTTTTTGCTAGAAAACTAGGTGAAACATATTTTCTTTATAAATGCCTGGGTTCTCTTTTCATAACTTTTAAAAATAGAGTTAATAGAAACCAAGGAGTAATCAGCATGAGTTACTGAAAACCGGCAGCTTTACCTGGGTTTGATTCCTGGCATGATAGGCTGTTTACATGAACATTTTAATTACTTTTCTTTGAGTAACATATCATATAGGGAAGGGAAGAGGACAAGGCTTATTAAACTTTGAAATCTGAGTTACATCTGACATTCCTTTTCGTTCTGTACTTATGCACAAATTTCAAAACACACACCATGAATAGAAGAAGAAAATTAAAAAACCAAAAAGTACCAAATTAAGCAAGTAAGAAGAATGGGATATTCCTGTAGGTTTCATTTCCATTCAAAATTGTTACGCTTCCAGGGCATTGCTACTTTGCACATTGTTACACTCACGCAATGAGTTCTCCGCCCTCTACTGCTGATGTCTTTTATGAAAACTGCTCTCTTTTTACCAACTCAAAACAGCTTAATAAACTGCACTGATTGTGTGATTTGGTTGTTTAACTGATTAAGGATAAGCTATCTAACTAATGGAAGAGATGCCTTCTAATTAAAATTGACTCATATTTACAATAAACATGAAAAACAAACAAAAACAACAAAATAACCATGAGGCTAACCTGTCTGCTGGAATTCAAATCATGATTGAACAGTCCGTGTTCAACAGCCTTGAAAGGACAGGAACTGGAAAGTAATGTCGTTTCTGCTCATGGTGATATTTGATTGTCATTTGTCAGCTCATTGTGTATCTCAAATGTATGCCAAAGTCATTTTAAGGTTACTGTGACTTGCTCACTTCTAAATAACTCAATATTAAACTTTTTTTTTGCAATTTGGGGTGAAATGGCCACCCAAGTATCAGAAGAGCATATCCAGTACTGTATGCTTTTTGAGTTTCACAAGGGTAGTAACACAACAGTTGTGGCCAAAACATTTGCGATGCTTATCCATGTGCATTAAACGTTCGTAAATGCCAAGTTCAAATCCAGTAATTCTGATAGCTCTAACTCCTATCGATCAGGAAGACCAACGACATGCTAAGGGCAGAAGTGAAAGCATATCTATGTCAAACAATCGAGGAACTGTCAAACACCCTTAACCAACCTTGGTCGACCATCCAAGAATAAAAAGCAGATTGGAAAAATAAGCAAAGCAGGTGTTTGGATCCCCCATAATCTGTCCGAAGAGAACAAAGCCAACCGATCCATCACATGTAACGTATTGCTTCAACAGCACCATACAGAACCGTTTTTTGATTGTTTGATTACTGGAAATGAAAAATGGATCCTATAAGATAATCCAAAAGGCAATTTTAGTAGGGCTTACAATGGGTTTACATCCCCAAAAAATATTTCTGTGTGTCTGGTGGAGTATTCATAGAATTGTTCATTTTGAATTGCTAAAACTTGGACAAACCGTTAATGCAGACCTTTATTGTGAACAACTGGATCGAGTGAACCAATCTTTAATACAAAAATATCCAGCAATTGTATACAGAAAAGGCGTCATTCTGCAACATGACAATGCTAGACCGCACTGTGCAAGATTAACACTGGAAAAAATTAATGAAATGGGATGGGAGGTACTACCTCACCCACCATACTTGCCCGATACTACACCCTCAGATTTCCACTTATTCTGATCTCTACAAGATTTTGACAAAAAAATTGAAAATTTGGACAATGCCCAAAATGCCATCTCGAGATATTTTACTCAAGAACCAATCGGTTTTTATCAGTCTGGTATTGAAAATCTGCACATTAGATGGCAAAAGGTTGTTAACGAGGGTGATTATATTATTGATTAAAAATTTGTTTGAATTTAATGTAAGAAAGCGACATTACTTTCCTGTCACCCCATTAGTTTGGAAACTGCAAATTCTAGGTATATAATCACCTTCAAAATAAATAAATTATTTTTATTATGCTTCCAGATTTCCTTAGCCATGCTGATCTTCAAGAAGGTTTTTCAACAAGCAAATCCTATTACTTTGATGTAAGATGAATCAAACTTGTCCTCTGCCAAAAGAGAAAAAAAAAAAATCAGGTCAAATATTAGAAAATGATAGACAATTTTCAATTATGACTTCCAGGAAGCAATTAGGACCCTGATAGTGGTATATAGCAGCAGAAAAGGACCGATTTGATGTGGCTAGAGACCAGAATTTTTCAACCAAGTTTTCATAATTTGTTTAGGCTTAATTATTTTTTTAAAATTTATTTCTCCTCCTCCCTTTGTTTTTTAATCAACCTAGTAAACATCAGCCAAATTTTCTTTTAAGATACCCTTCCAGGAAAAGTTATACATTGCATTTTGTATCACAAAATGTTCTTAAATAACTTACAATGTTTTAATTAAAGTAAAATTCCCAATTATTTGCTGTATCCCTTTACATGGAGACCATGCTATGCGATACAGGGGCTGTACCGATACTATCAAGTTTGATCTGGACTGTGCAATCAGTCGATTTACTAACTCGATACTATCAAGTTTGATCTGGACTGTGCAATCAGTCGATTTACTAACTAAATTTCTCGAAATTAAAAAAAAAATTTCACATTTAGGCAATTCAATACTAATACCCATGCCTTTATTCAATAACCATGCCTATATGGTTGACGAAACACGAACTGAGTAATTGAAGAATTAGGTTTGGAGGCAACTTCCCCTTGAAAAGATACCTGCTCAGCTTAATTTAGCCTTAAAAAATTCTTTAAAGTTTTTAGAATTAATTAATGGATTATTAAATTTTTTGGTGAAAATGCGCTTTAGCCCACTGCTTGGCGATGTTTTGAAAATCGCCAATTCGGCGTGTTTCTGCGAAATGTCTTTTCAATTGCAACCTTCCCGACACGCTCCGCGAAAACCTATTGTAAACAAAACATAGAATTCTAAAGCATAAATTAGTATGGAAACTGTTGCCACAAAAAGATAATAAAATAATATGCAAAACGAACATTATGATCATTAAAATATTTGCCAGTTAGGTTTAAATTAATTATTTACATTTTATGTTGTAATACTTACACATTTTATGCCGTTACATAACCTTCCCGACACGCTCCGCGAAAACGTAACCAAAATGGCATCCCAGAAAGAAGGAATTTTTTTAAAAGGGCATTAAAATTACAAACGATACCATGTACACACTGTTCCGTTTTAACTTAAAAAAAACTCTGA
>KK116793.1:32644-103055 GCA_000611955.2 Stegodyphus mimosarum
TTCTTCCATAATTATATCACAACTTAGCCTTTCTAGTTTATTATTGCAATCCGTTGCAAACAATTTTGATGAGTTAAATATTAAATCAAAGTTTCTAGAAACGGCTTTTAAAGAGTTTGCAGCCTCCCTAACCATATTTTATGGTAGGATGTAATTTCGTTACTGCCTCAGCATTTGAAATATTTTCAAATTAGACAAAATTATTCTAAAAGTTGATATCTTATCCAAAATAGATTTTTCCATTTGTCATATCTGTGCATTTTGTATGCCATTGGAAGATATACTTTTGAGTGAAAGTATTAATTCTATGCATGTACCCTCACTCGCAGGGCTGTTTTGCCGAGTCATCTGTGCTGATTCGATTGTTGTGAGTTTCTTGATCGCCACAAAATCACACCGGGCATCTGCCCGCTGGCCCTATCCGCCAATGAATCTTATGGATATATGAGGTATGAAGGAATATGTGAAAAACATGTTTTGCCCCCTCCCGCCTTGGAGGCCGAACTTCTGAAATTGGTTTATAGGTAATCATGTTCCATTCATTTTAATGCAAGAATCTTACGTACATCTGTTTCTTCCTTATATGAAAAAAAACGTAAAAACATATTTTGAACCCTCCTCACCCTTGGGTGCCGAATTTTCAAAAATCGCTTCTTAAATGACGCCTTCAGTACAAAAGAAATAAGCTCCTAGGTTTTGATATATGCATCTCTAATAGCCTTGGGCGACGATCTATAGATGATTGAATGAATAAATCAAGAATTCTTCTTTTATGTATGTATTTATAATATAATCATTTTATGTATATATTTATAATAAAACATCTAAACAAAAAGGTGCAAATCGGAAAACATAAATCAAAATAATATATTATTTGATAGGAAATAACCAAAAAGAATAAATAACCAAAAATCAATATCTAACATATAAATATGCATCCCAATGAAAAAGAAAAATATTGTAGGAAAAGTAATACACAAAATTAATTTGCACTATGCGCATCAACTTCGTATCTTAACGTGCCGTCGGTGTCAGCTGATTCCTTTCTGCATGTCGAGACCCCTGACATAAACACGCTGCGCGTGAACCTGCGCAAATGATCAAGGAGGAATCAGGAGGAAACTAGCATCTGAGGGGCTAGACGCTTGTAACCATGCCCGACTGCGTAATCAAAAGTTCTCGCCATCTATTGGCTATGACGTCACTGAAGTTCTATCCTCACAGATAACCGTCTTTACTCCCGTGGATCGGTGTACACACTAAACTTTTGCATTGATTTTAGTTGAGGGTCAATGTTACGCAACTGTGAAAATTCATTAGTTCTTTTCTATCACAAATATTGTTAAATTTATGTTGCATAATGGTAGGCACACTCTATGCAAAGGCATTATGCACCAATAATGTAGGCAAAATAAAAAATAATCAGCAAAGCGTATCTTTTCACAGGTAGAGAAATTACGGATATTCTTCGGAGAACAGCCTTGATGCCAAACAAGGGACAAACAGAGTTTAATATCCTCTAACTTCATTTATTGTTAATCTGTGGGAACTTTGGTAGCTATGCGTTTACTCGTAGCTTATGTATTTGTAATTTTCCTTTGTATGTGTGTTTCTTAGCTTCAATAGCCCGTAGAACAATATCCATATTACGGCCATTTATTGAAACTTTACTCCTGTGGTCTGGCAGCACCGGTGAGAACAGAGCGCGGTATAGTGAAGTTTTTTAAGAACGAAAGGAAGCCAAAAATTGTTAAATGTTTTGAGGAAGGTACCCACTATATTAAATTGCGTTATTTTTCTTTCCATGTTTAGCATATTAAGACGTTATAGCTGTTTAAAAAATATTTTCATTTGTATATTTCAATGTTCTTATTCTATAGCTGTAAAACTTCTTTTGGTTTTAGCTCTTTACGAATATATACATTTTTGTTTTCTGTGTCCGAATAAACGCATAAATTATACATACGAATTTTTATATAAAATATCTACAGTCTTCCCTAAAATTATAAGTCCCCATTAAAATTCAAATCTTACGGATGTAATACGTGGATTCGTAAAAATTTTAAAGGTAGTAGTAGTTGTATACTCATGTACATTTCATATTTGAGTGTTTGTGCAAAAGTTTTAACTTTATTCATAGCACTTAGGTTTATTATCATCCAAAATGATTATTTTTTATGTACCTTTGTTGTACGCACTGTCATCCGTTTGTGATAAGTTAAATCAACTTAAGGTGTGAGGTATTTTCATGAATAATCATAATTCAGTTAGCTTTTCTTGTGCATAATGCTCTTTGATTTATAAGTTCGGGTTAATCTACCGTAAGTTGAAAATGCATGTATTTTATGTTTATTAACCAATTTTTATGATTTGAATCGTCGCTATAACTTCTTCTTTCCATTAACCCTTACCAGGATACAAAGTGGATTGAAAAGAATTTAAGGCAAAGGTTTTGAATGCTATAGGCGTAGAGGTTTTGGTAGCTGTGCTTGCAGCTTTGTTTTCTTCTGTCTAGCACTGCCTGCTAATATTACATCTTTAGCCATTTTGCTAGCTGATGTTAAAGTATGCCGCTAAAAAAAGTTTTGGGATTACTTTTAGAATTAATGTTGTCTCTGACTATGATATTTTGAAACTGTAAATTCAACTTTATGTTGCCTTACTACTCACAAATGCACAAGTGATGTCTTTTGTGTAAATTCAAGTTAATTAGAGCCCTTATAGGTCTGTTGTATTCACATTAGATAAAGTGATAATTAGCTTGTCAATCTACTAGGGCCTGAAGGACTTTTGAGTTAATATTACATAATTAAGACCGTATACATGATCTCCTACCTTAAACATATAGACTTCTATTTTTACAAACTGTGAAGTTCCTTTAATTGTTGCATTGGTCTTAAAGTGTTTTTTTTTTTTTTAATGCAATTCCTATTTACAAACTGCATTTGCAGACCATATTAGAGTAAAACTGCATATTACGGGCCAGTTTGGCGCATTTTCAAAAAGTTGCCAAATCGGTCATTTTCGCACGTTTAGAAAATCACGAACTCATCATATCGCCATATTAGATGGTTGTGAATTTGAATGAATCCTGTAAACATGCAAAAATTGATCATGTAAACATGCAAAAATATCTAAACAACCTGTAAACATGCAAAAATATGTAAAACAGAAGTTCAAGAAAAACAACGATAAAGTATTTGAAAGTTAATAACTGTGTTTTATGGCATCAACAATATTAAAATGTTTCATAATATATACCATTATTAAGACAGTAGCAAATGCAGTAAAACGTTTTAGCACGAAATTTAAGAAATTGTAATAAGCAGTAAATGAGCAATAAATGATCGGAAAGCATATTTAATTATTATTATTATTTATTTATTCATATTTAATTTGAAACTTTAAAAAAATGCAGAAGGAAAAAAAGATAAAATTCAAAATTTCAATCTACTGAAACATGAGCAATAGTATAATGTAAAAAAAAAAGTGGTTAAAAAATTTTAATTACGTAATTTATATTTTTACAAAAAATTTTTATTTATAATAAATAGTAGAAACTCGCAATTGTTTATATCCACACTAAAATGTAACAATACAATGGAGATGAAATTCAAAATGGCGCTCATTTAATACCGACTCTACGGCTCATTTCAACCATGTGCTTAACCAGATATAATGGACACACACCTCCATTCATACAAATCTGTCGCATCTTTGCTTTCAAGTAATTTTATACTTAGTACATTCATACATATTTGCAATCAAACCATAATTCATGCACCATTCTATCGCACATCGTTTGCCCTTATCTTGCAACCAAATCAAATAAGTAAAATCCACACGTTCAACTCTTTCGACGTCAGCCATTTTGCTCACACAATTTACTAGAAGCACAGTGAAATGACGAAAATTCAAAAAGCCCGCTAAATGCTATAAACTGTAACCTTAAATCCTAACGATTTTCGTGACGCCAAGAGGTTACCGGATTTGGTTACCGGCTTCATTTGCCGACTGGCCCGTAATCTGCAATCTAGCCCATATTAGTTTGCAATGACAGTAATGCCCTGCAGTGAATCAGAATTGAGTACAATTTTAATCACTGAATATGTCTGCAAATGTGCAAAGCAGAATAAATATATGGGTACTAATTTTTAACGTAAGCAGTTGAAAACAATTAGGAATAAGAGTGTTTCTCACATTGAGCTCAATTTGCTGGATAATGGTGATTACAAAATGTCAGTTTCTGTTTTAGTATAGCTTAATATTAGATGATAGAAGATGACATTAAAAAATAAAAAAATAGATGATTGAGACAAAAATTTATTTAGGGTTTAATATGAATAGCATTCCCAAGGAAGGTTTGAAATTTTGATCAGCAGTTCATCTTTTTTCATTCTGGTACTTTCTGATTATCTGCACTGTCATTAAAAAATGAATTTGTTGCTGACTTTGGAGGGCATTTGCAAACCAGCTACTGGCTAGTTTTTTGGCAAGGGGATAGTTTGGTGTGTGTTAGGCAGGAGTTATTTTCAGAATATCATCCATTAGTAATTGTATAAAAGATCAATTAATTAAATTTAAAAATTAATTAAATTTAAAAAGTAAGAAATATGGATAAGGATATCTCCTCCCTTTTTTATGATCATTTTGTAATTTTTTTTGCGCTGTTGTTGTACCCATTTACACAGTAATTTGTTTTGTTAAAAAGAAAAAAAAAAAAGGTGTAGTAGCCAATGATAGGTAAAAGATACTATCTTCAAAGAAGTTACTAATCTGCATTCTAACACTTTGCTTGTAAATTTTTGCATTATGTATTCATAAAATTCGGTTGTTCAGGAAGTACACATTTATGTCAACTTTTCTTTGGTTTAGAAATTGGTTTCTTTAGCCAATGATAGGTAAAAGATACTATTTTCAAAGAAGTTACTAACCTGCATTATAACACTTTGCTTGTAAATTTTTGCATTATGTATTCATAAAATTCGGTTGTTCGGGAAGTACACATTTATGTCTCTTTCACTGGACAAAATAGCCACATTGTCTTTTTCGTCAGCCAGGAAACTCCACAGTCTCCTCGTGATCTGTTACAAAAAATATATATATATATATATATAATCATTACAAAAAGAAACAGTAATTAAAAATAGTCATAATTGAATTTCAAAAGTGTAAATCCACATATGCTTAAACAAATATATGCTATGGGCATAACTGGATAGCCGTATGAATAGTTTGGAGATACTCGGAGATCACATAAACATTTTGGAGACATTTGTAAACGATGTAACTGTTTTGGCAACATACTGCATTAACTCATGAATGCTTTTTTGCCAATTTTCGGTCAGGTGTAGTTAATCAGAAAGTGCATATATTACACTGTAGGTATAATTTTATTGTCCACTCTAAAATTTGTTTTAGGTATTTCGGAATCTGGTAAAAAATATGTTTCAGGGCAACCCTTGGTGATTTTTTGACGACATTCCTGTTTACATCGAACGTCCTCCCCAGTAAAATGGTGTCCAAAAGATATATAATCTCAGTAACCTGCATTTTAAATAAAAAAAGTTGATATGTACACCACGTGAATTCCTTATGCAGAATATTAAATTATGCGCATTTTGCATTTCATTTGAACTTATTGGATCGAATTAAATCTACTTCATCGACAGCGCATAAACCACAATAGAATAAAGGCACTCTTTAAAATTCACTATGTCTGTTTACCATAATGACACTCTGGCGCTAGGTTCACTTAACAGCGTTACATCTCATTCAGTTTATAACTCAGAATGCATAAAAATAATGTATATCGTCTGGAGCATTACCTCATCGTTGCCACATGTTCTGTTAAAATACTATAATAAATCTGAAACGATGTGTAAAATAAATTAAAGGAATTTTTTTTTCACAGACGATTCAGTGTTTCTTATTCAATTAATTCAGATCTCACTTCACGACAAGGCAAAAATACATAAACACCCAAAGTATATATATTAAAAATTAGTAAGTAAATCTCAAACACTTATTTCCTTGAATCAATTCCAGAATTGATTAAGCATGATTTAATTCACAATAATAAAAGAAGGCGTTATCTTTGTTGTTGCGAAGCTTAGTTTCTCCAGATTAGCATCAAATCCATTATTCTGCTAAGTTTGAAATGTAAACAAATATGGCCACTATGGTCAAAATAATTATGCTTACTTGCACTTAAACAACTTTTAAATTGTTCTTAATTCTACAATTGTAATATGCAGGTTAACTAAAGGCATAATAACCTTAACCAGAAGATAACAACAACATAATTCAATCATTTTTAAAGCAAAAAATTTACAAGAATAAAGAAACTGAACTTACTGAGCCAAGTAACAGAGTAGATATATATATGTATACAAAATTTCAACATTCTGAGGCTACTCATTTTTTAGTTTTGCAAGATACGTACGTACATATGCAGAGATACGACAAAAAAAAAAAAAAAAAAACTCTTCAGAATCCATTTTAAATCAATTTTATGATTTTTTGGGGAAAAAGAGCCCTTTATTCTGTCCTTACATTCAGATATCATGCAAAAACATTGTTAACTTGCATTCGATAGCAGTCAAAATGGATATTTTCATTAAAATATATCCGAAATTTTTCGTGACTACAATACTTCCTTTTTACTTCATACAAGGAAATAACAGAAGAATGGAAATACATGTTATATAATCTATGCAATACAAAAAGGAAATATTGACTTACCTTATTGAAGAACTTATGTTTCTTCAATATGTGTGACACACATAATTCCTTTACAGCGTCCAAAAACTATTTAAGATTATCTAAACTAGAATCTCTATACTGTCGTCACTACATATATTTACAGAAGTAAAAAATAAAAATAATCACTGTACTGTTGAACTGTCGATGGCATTTCTTTCGAAAATCCCTTTTTACTACACCCCACAGACCTTCCATAGTGTTGATATGAGGTCCGGTTTCCAAATTCTTAAATCTCGCTGCGTAATTTACCGAGAGGTGAATGAAGCCATTTAATTCATTTACACACCAGTCAATGTTTTCTTTCCCAATTGTTCTAAAGTGTACAGAAACTTTAGGTTAATTGTACCACCAGCAGGCATATACAAAATAAGCAATGTACTTCCTAAGCAACATCCGACACATAAATAAGCCCTTGCAAATATTTTCCCATCAGTCAAATTCATGGCAATCATGTCACTAATCACGTATAATAGGGTTTCCATAACATTCAACTACTCAGAATATATGATATATAGTCTTCTATAAATGAAACAGCAACTTGGCCATAATCCAAGGGGTAAATTTACCTTAAAATATAGACTAACTCAGAATCCTATTATGAGCAGTAAATTTGCTTACATTCTATAATTCATCTCCTTTTTCCCTCAAATTTTCTACGATTCCAAAGATTAATTATAAGTTGTTTTCCATACAGAGGATAGAATTTTTTTAATCCCAAGTAGCTTCTGAATCTTGAACATTTTACAAAAATTTTATAAAAAAAAAAAAAGGGTATTATGGCGACTACCTTGGTGATTTTTGGTTTATCTTTATAAATTCTTTTAAAAACAAAAGTCCTAGTTATAAAGGAACAAAAACTTAAAAACTAAAAATCCCGAATATACATATATAAACTATATACTAAATAGAAATTAAAAAAATTAAAATGAACTTACTTAAATCTGGTTAAAAGAAAACGTTGAAGTTAATGGTGAGGAAGGTGGTAGGAAATAGCTTTCAAAATAGCATCGTAAGACGTTTCCTGTTTCAGCTAAATAGGTATCGAAATGATGGCGGCTTGTACCACGTTGTCGGTTGTTCCTCCTTTTTGCAGAACCCCAGGTCCTTTCCACGTGTTGAGTCTGT
This sequence comes from Stegodyphus mimosarum, assembly GCA_000611955.2. Lineage (NCBI taxonomy): Eukaryota > Metazoa > Arthropoda > Arachnida > Araneae > Eresidae > Stegodyphus > Stegodyphus mimosarum. The sequence goes on from KK116793.1 coordinate 40,535, forward strand.
GTGAGATGGGTCAACAAAACTGTATCGATCGGCAGTTTTGGTGAGATATCTAGGTAGTCATCATAATACATAAGTACCAAAAAAAAGGTATGCTGGAATTGTTTTTTTATTGCATTTTTTACTGCAACATCCCCCAAATAATTTTGAGTCTGTTTGTTTTTCAGAATTTTTTTTAAAAAAAGGAGGTGTGAAAATCAGTTCAAGGGAGTCATCAAGTTTGGAATCTGATGATTCAGATGATGAAGTAAATGCGGCCACTTTTCGTGAAGCAGTTATATATCGTGCACTGGTGAAAAGATGGGAGTTAATAGCTTACAAATATTGCAAGCTACCAAAAGAACCCGGAGCAGGATGTAGTTCTAAATCTACACCAATGGAAATATTAATATCTCTTGCTAGAGAAGCGGTAACTGCATTTTCCCATTTTTTTCTCCCATTTTTTTTCTTTTCTTTCTTTCCTTCTCTCTCTCTCTTTTTGTAGTGAGATTCAAATTTTTATATGGTAACTCTGAATGAAAGTTAACTCTAGTAGTAGTTTTCTCACTAATTTAATCATTTTCCCATGATATGAATTATAATTTTACTCATTTCTATCTTAAAATATGTCCGTTTTTCAGTGAAAGATGTGCGTGTTTCCATTTTCGAATGTCAAACTAACGTATTATTTTTCTGTATAATCCATAATATATTGTCACAGAAGGTAATTTATTAGAGATAAGTTTTATTCACATACAAAAATTTCTAGCCTGTGTCTTGAAATAACATTTTACTTTATTTGTAAATGGTACTGAAAAATGCTTCAAATTTTTTTTAGAAATTACATTTTGCATTTCCAAAGTGTGGCATTATCAGGAAAGTGCTTTCAAAGCTATATTAAACTTAAGGGAGACTTTTTAAATTTCAGATTAGATTAGTTATAGGTCAAGGTGTTTGGGAATACAGATTTCTGTGAAGTGCAAGTAAATTTGAAATTAGCTGAAAATATAATGACCTGGTATGTTGTTATAATAAAATTTTCCTAATATATGTGTGTGAAATATTATAGAAGAGAAAAAGGATGAATGGCGACTGCACACTTTTATTTCACAAACAAGAGGTTAAAAATATATTTACAGGTGCCCCTTGACGAAAATTGACGGTACATAGACACCAAGTTTGTGCAATTCTTTGACTTGCTATTTTGGTTTTGTGCCAAAAATTGCCGCTACACAAAGCTAAAATAAGAAGTCAAAGAATTGCAAAAACTCGGTATTCGTGGAAACATTGACTTATTTTCACTTAAAAAAAATCAGAGAATTGCACAAACTCGGCATTGTACACCCCCTTGACTCTGTCCATATGCACATGGATCTATTTTCACTTAAAAAGTCAAAGGAGCACCCAGTTCTACACCAAAGCAGAACAAAAAATATATAATCTCAATAAACTACATTTTAAATCAGACAATGAAATAATAGAAAAGGAAATTTATCTTATGCATCTAAGCACTACACAAAGCAAATATCCAGTTACCTTATTTAGAAATTTTCGTGTCTTCAGTCTGTGGCACACAGAATTCCTTAACAGCATCCAAAAGCATCTAAAATTATCTGAAGTGGAATCCGTATATTGGCATCACAACATAGATTAACAAAAATATTCTCCGTAGTGCTGGACTGTCGATGGCACTTCTTCTGAAAATCTGTTTTTACGACCTTCCACATACCTTCAATATTGTTAATATGAGCTCCGGTTTCTAGATCCTTAAATGTGAGTGCGTAATTTACTGAAAGGTGAACAAACCCATTATTAGATAGAGAATTATACGACTTCCAACAGTCTGATATAATCGTTATATAATTATTCCGTTCAATTACGTCCAACAAAGTTTCTTTTCTTCCGTCTTCAACCACTTAAAAAAAAAACACCTTCCCGTCTTTCGTTCTATTCCACCAAACACCCACTTTCCCTCTACTGTGAACCTCTGTTGTACTTTCATTTTCCAGATTTACTTTCATGTATTTCAATGATGACGCCCACACCCCCAATTCTTTCATCTTTCCGAATACAAGTATCCACACACACATCTGTAGAAAAATTTTTCCAGTCAGTTACTGTCTTCTTATTGTTGATATTCAATTTAGTCTATATCATTTTTGAGTTTGTTTCGTAGACCCACATCTACTTAAAAATCAAAGTGTCAAATGACTTTTCTCAAAAAATGTTCCCTTTCTAATCGAATGCTTTATATGGTGACCATTTGAACCTTTCTTCCAACAAAGCCATCTGAATGATCTATACGTTCGACCATATGGAGTTCCTTCCTACAAACAGGACACTTATAATAGCTACTAAGTAAATCTTCATTTACAGACAATTCATTACAGAATCAATTAATGCTCTTTTCCCCTTTCATTCCAAATAATACAGAAACTTCAAATTAATCTTAGTTTAAGAAATTACAATATTTCGTATTAGTTATGTCTGCAAAAAAAAAGTAAACTACTCATGTACTTTTTAAAAATCATACACAGATGACTTTCCTTCTAATATTTCCTCAAGGAAATGTAATGCATTTACGATGTGTACTGTTTGTCAGTGTGATTTTTCAGTTTTGCACGGTGTATGTGCCGATGTTCTCAAACATGTTCGCACATAAAAACACAAGGACAACGTGTGTTCTATTGAAAACAACGAAAACATTTTTCTGTGGAAACAAAGTGTCAGGACTGAGTGTTTGGTGCATATTCTTGGCAAACATCTTCGTGAAACTCCTTAAGTCCTGATCTGGAACAGGGAGCTGAATGCAGCTATGTTCTGGTGATAGATACTGTGATTAAGTGGTAGAAGAACTGCACTTGAAAGGGATTTAAAATCCTCTTTTATTAGATAACAATTATTTACAACCACTTCCCAACTCAAGAGGGATACAGAAAGTAAAGACCACACTTGGGTCTAAAATGAACAATCAAATTTAAACTAAAACTAAATAGAAATTAAATTAGTCGTTGCTCGCAGAGCTATTACGCGAGGTTGGCCTTTAAACTAAATGGTGCGTAGCAAGATTTACTAATACTGACGCACTTGGATTTATTTTAATAAGCAATCACATAAAGCGCTATGGCTTAGAATTTAAATGCTAGCTGGTCAAGCGAACGTCGAATAGAGTAACCGTGATCTGAGACTAAAAGGTCTCTCACACTGAGAGGTTTCTACCTCTGGTTTAAATAGAACTTGGCTCCACATCAAATTAGCATAAAGCTAAAAACGCGTGCTTCTAACGGGAAGTTGAAAATGAAAAGAGATAGAAAGATTTAAATTAAAATAAAACTTTGTTAGATTAACTAAAACCTTACAAAAGGACCAAAAAGTTATTAATTCAGAATGTACTGTTTGCATTTAAGAATTAGTAACTGAACTTTCAGATATTAATTAGTAACGATTTGAAGTTAATTCATTATTAAAAAATATATTTTGGTAAAAGTTTACAATTGGGTGTCCCTTGTTTTTGTGGCAATTCTTTTTTGACGCAAAGATCGTCACCAGGAAGGCACAATTTCAAAATGGCCACTACACAAAACCAAAATAAGAAGTCAAAGAATTGCATAAACTCGGCGTCCATGTACACATTGATCTATTTTCACTTAAAAAAATATCAGGGAATTGCACAAGCTTGGCAATATGCACTGTCTTGACTTTGTCCATGTACACATTGATCTATGTTCACTTAAAAAAAAAATCAAGTTAAAACTATCATAGTAATCAGAAATGGGGTTTCATCGGCAAAATTGAACAAAATTTTTCGCCAATCAAAGGGCCACCCAATTCTACGCTAGAGCCTATAGTTTTATCATTTAAAAATATTTTTGTCCTTGAAAATAAATTTCCCAATTTCTAAATAAATTCCCGATTTTTGAGTGTCGTAGTTTGGCAAGTATGCAGTATATAAGGGGATGTCCAAATGCATGAAACATTGCTAACAACCAAACTGGTTGAAATTTGAATATGCCACTTTAGTATAACGTAGTGAGACATCTAAAGATGCAAATGTAATGTCCAACACGGTTGTGTGCAAGCACCCGCACATAACGCCGGAGTGAAGCAGGCAGTTGTGTGATCCATTCTATTGATGCACCAGTGCGTGTGATGACATCTTGGCATTAACATTGCAGAACTCGACGGTTGAGGAGCAGTGAGATGTTATCAAAGTGTGGAAGGGATTAAACCACCTGATATTCATCGCTGGCTAGTGGCCATATACGGAGCAGACTGTGTGTCTGAATAGTCAGTGAGAAAGTGGAGTGCCAGTTTTCTTGAAGGTTTGAATGATGATTCAAGACCAGACCAAGTAAAAACGTCAAATTCATCGACAAGGTGAACGATTTGGTGAGAATTGACATCTGGAAGGGAAACGCTTCAACTCGAATGACGAGCTGGAGGACACAGTGGAGAACTGTCTTTTGTCACAGCTACAGGAATTCTGAAAAGAAGGAATCATTTGGCTCATTAAACAGTGGGATAGTTGTGCTCGGGTGATTACTTGTGAATAAAGATTTCAGTATATCTATAGTGTCATTTTGTGCCGTTTCATTTCAACACCCTTAGTATGTAGATTCTAACTATTCAGTGGAATTTTGCTTCTTGGGGCATGCTATTGAAGTCAGTGGATGAAGTTGGGAAGATATCTTAAATTTTTACTAAACTTTTAATTCAAGTGGACTCTGCTTCAGATCAACAGAACTTTGCACAGTAATTATTATAGGGGAACATTAAGTAATTTCTTTTTGTTTCATAAATATATGTGGCCTGCCACTTGTATCAGCAATTTTGACTGATAAATTTTTAAAATTAAGTCCACTGGCATAGCCGCAACTAAAATTCCCCTGATGTATATAATTTCCTCAGGGATATCGGTAATTCCTACATGTAGCTTTGCAGATGATTTCTCTGTTCCAAGCCAGGTACGTGGTATTTTTGTGCATGCGAAAAAAATATGTACATATATAATACAAAAGCATATTCATGCAAGCATACATATATTAGAGTTGCACACAATCTGAAAAACAGGGCAAAGTCGGGGAATCTTATACGGTGATCCCCCAAAAAGTTATTTTTGCACTAACATTGGAAGCAATCACTTTCTTGGCAAATTCTGTATCTTGTGAGCATCATTCGGGCAGCTGGCTAGAGCCAGTATTTGCAGCTCCAACGAGATTGTCTCTTAGAAAGGCAAAGCAAGTTTCCAGCAACTTTTGATTTCCAGTAATCTCGAGAATCGAGAGACTCGCATATGCACATGCAGTGCATGTTGAACGAAAGAAAATACTTTCCCATTCTCCTATAAAACAAAATTGCTTTAATCCTAGTATATGGTATACATGTGGGATTTGGCGACATGGTGATGAGCAGTAAACAGGTCAGTTTGGTGTTGGTGACAATTTTCAAAATCGTTCCTAGACCATACCATATACTAGGATTTTACCACAAAATCTTTTAAACCTTTTTTTTTCTTTTTAACAAATGCCTTATTTGTCATTTTGCAATAAAATAAAATAGTAATCAGTCATCTAGACTAACCATTTAATACAACTAAATTCACCAAAATATCATTAATTATTGTAATGCAATTTTTAATCTTTAATTAACTTTATTTTAAAGTTATTCGTATAATTTAATGTGGCTTCTTCCTTCTAAGTTTCTTTGTTATTAGTTGAATGTTGTGGAAACCCCTATCATGATATAATTGTTTGCGTGATTATCGTGAATTTGACTGATGGGAAAATTTTTGTAAGGGCTTGTTTGTGTGTTGGATGTCAGTTAAGAAGTACATTGCATACTGTGTGCTTTGCATCGTAAAATGGCTGCTGGTAGTAAACGGCATGTTTTGTTGTATAAAACAAGAGAACAGAAGTATTTTTTTAAAGCATTTGAAGACAAAAAGAAAAGAAACTTTGTTGAATGCAATTCAACGGAATTATAAGTGTTGTGTTTGTAGGAAGGAAATGTGTATGGTTGAACGTAAAGATCGTTCAGATGGCTTTAAATTGGTTTGTCACAAGAAAGGTTCACATAGTCACCATATAAAGCATTCCATCAGAAGGGAACATTGTTTGAGGAAAGTTTTTGGATGCTGTTAAGGAATTTTGTGTGTTACAGATTGAAGACACAGAAATTTTCAAATAAGTGGATATTTCCTTTGTGTAATGTGTAGGTACATTTCCTTTTTTTAATGTTATTTCACTGTTTGATTTAAAATGTAGTTTATTGAGATTATATATTTTTTGTTTGGCTCTAGTGTAGAATTAGGTGCTCCTTTGACTTTTTAAGTGAAAATAGATCGGTGTGTATATGGACAAAGGGAGTGCTCAATGCCGAGTTTGTGCAATTCTCTGATATTTTTTTAAGTGAGAATAGGTCAATGTGTATGGACAAAGGACAATGTGTAGGAATGTGTACATGGAATAGGACATGTGTACATGGCCATGGACTGATACACAAAGGCAAAATAACAAGTTAAAGAATTGCACAATTTCAGTGTCCTTGTACTGCCAAAGGTACGGCAGATGTATCCATTGAGGAGACACCAGTGTACCCAAATTCAACATGAGGTTTTTCAAGTAATTTAGTATGCAGAGATACTGGAGTTACAATTTTGGACAAGCCTTGTTTTTTATAGCTAACATGTTTTTAATTTTCTTATACTTAGAGTAAAAAATATTGTCTAAATTTTGATGACCTTTAATTTCCTCTAACGATAATAAATTATTTTGTACATATAAATATTGGGAAATGGATTTCTAGTTAGCATATCAGCTTCAATATTAGTAGAACCTTTTTTATATTTTATATCAAAATCGCACATAGATGATTTCAGCGACTAGCTAGTCTGTCCACCTGTAGGATGTTTTATATTTTTATGCCAAAGTGAAACAGCATTATTAGTATGTACATACCATGTAAGTAGTAATAAAATTTATCAGTAGTATCTAACAATAGCTAAACACTCTTAATTCAGTACCTGCATAATTTCTTTCATAAGATCTTAATTTTCAAGAATAGTAAGCTATAAGATGTAAATTACTGTTGGGATGTTCTTGTTTTAGAATTACGCCACCAGCTTCTTTAGATGCATCTACAAATACATGGCAGGGATATTTTGAATTAGACAAAATTAATATAGGTCTGGAAATTAAAGTACCTTTTAAATTTTCAAAGGCTGTTTGGCATTCAGATGTCCATTTATATGGAGTATCTTTTTTTGAGTAAAAATTCTTGCATACTTTAGAATTAATTTATGGTGTAATACTTCCAAGAAATCTGTAATTCTTTACCATTTTTAGGGTTTTTAAATTTTTTAATAACTTTAGTATTTGCGTTACTGAGTTGATATTTCCCTGCTTGAAATTCTTATCCTAAAAAATGTATTTTTCTTTAGAAGAATGGTCCTTCCACTATTTTAATTTTATATTTTCTTTTTCATATATCTCAAATATTATTTCAAGATGCTCTAAACGTTCTTCAAATTTTGGGGAAAATACTATTATGTCATCAAAAAAATTTAAAGCAAACTGGATTTGATATTTATTTAAAATTTGTCTAAGGGCTCTTTAGTAAACAACCGGGGAGTTTTTCAAATCAAAAGGTAATCTGTTAAATTCATAAATCCCAAAATTAGTTGTAAATGCTAATTTCCCTTTATCTTTTTCATTTAACTTGATATGACAATAACCGGATGGTAGGTCTAATGTAGAAAAGAAGAACACTTTTGTATTTGTTAATTAATTTAATACTGCATCTATTCTAGGTATGGTTTCAGAGTCTGCGTTAGTAATTTGATTAAGTTTTCTGATATCAATATATAATCTACCTTTTGCTAAGGGCCAAATGATAGTTTTATAATACCTGCATGCAATAATTCATCTATTATTTATTATTATTATTATTTTATATTTTAGTATTATCTTTAGAGGATGTTCTATATGACATAAGTGATTGAAGGTTCTGAAGTCAGTATTACTCTTGGAGGTCCAATATTAATACAGCCTATGTCATATTTACTTTTTGCAAATATATTATTATAGTTATTTAATAATTCTTGTAGCTTGGCATTTACACATGAATTTTCACACTCATTATTTGCAAAATGATTAGCACAATCTTTTCCATTATGAGTATTTTCACATAAATACAAGAAATTATTCATAGGAGGGTTATTTAAACATAATCCTTGCATTTTTCTTGCATTGAAGCACATCATAATCAGTAAAGTTCAGTTGCAGTTTAAATAAGGGAACACAAAATGAAAATGGTAATAAAAATTTCAAATGAGAGTAATCAACATAAAATATCAAATTTCTACTTAGTCTTCCAATTTTACATGATAATTCAATTTAATGACAGAAATATCTCCAGATAAGGCCAAAAACTTTGCGTGTTCATTTTCAGAAGTTTCAAGATTATCAGTACATCTTAGAATATTTTCAGAAATTACATTAACTTAGGTACCTGCCTCAATACCAGCAGGAAAGTTATTGTTCCCTATCTTAACCTTTTTGGCGTGCCTTTATTTAAGACATTCTCTTAGAACAGATGGATGTCAAAAGGAATCCTACAGGCTGGGGATTTTACATCTATTAAGCCTAACTTTAGAAAAAAATCTGATGTGTACACCACGTGACTTCCTTGTATGGAATATTAAATTATACACACGTTTTCTGCCTTTTATTTAAACTTATTTCCTCGAATTTCATTAGAGATGTATTTGTCATTCACTTAATTCAGTTCTTAGTTTGCGACAAGGCAAAAATACCTATATTAAAAATTGAAAGATGTAGAAAAACATAAAACACCAAATACAATTAAAACAATTTAAAAAAATTTTTACAATTAAAATTACAGTTTCTATGCAAAAATAAGCAATTCGGCCAGCGGGCAAGAAGGCAGATTTTTCGGTGTGCAAAACGGAAAGTTTACTTTTGGTCTCACTTGGCAAAAAGATACTGAGGGTGTAGAAACTGACTTAATTTGTTGTGGACGCTATGCTGACTCAATATATGCAATAATTTAATAACTTAAATAATAATTCCAGAATGAATTAAGCATAATTTAATTCTCAATAATAAAAGATGTTACTTTGTTGTTACAAAGCTTAGTTTCTATAGATAGGCAAAAAATCCACTATTCTGCTAAGTTTCAAATGTAAACAAATGTGACTGCTATGACCAAAAAAATTAGGCTTAGCCCCACTTAAACAACTTTTAAATTGTTTATAATTCTACAACCACAACATGCAGGTTAACAAAAAGCATAAAAAACTTAACCGGAAGATAAGAACAACATAATTCAGTCATTTTTTAAAGCAAAAAATGCACAATTTAGAAACATCTAAGAATAAAGAAACAGCTCACTGAGCCGAGTAAGAGAGTGGTTATATGTATATATAGTTTTGGTGTGGCCGATTGAAATTAAAATAGGAGGTGCACATCTACATGTTATAGCAGTCTTATCTACAAAATTTCAACTTTCTGAGGCTACTCGTTTTGGAGTTCTGCGAGATACATACATACATCTGCACAGATGCCATGAAAAGATCGCTTCAGAATCCATTTTAAATCAGTTTTATAATTTTCTGAGCTGAACAGAGTCCTTTATTTTGTCCTTAAAAACAGATATTGTGCAAAAATATTGTTAAATTACATTCAATAGTGGCCAAAATGGATATTTTCTTTGAAATATGATACTCAAAACTTTTTGCGATTGCAATACTTCATTTTTGCTTCGTACAAGGAAGTAAAAAATCGCAAAAAAAAGTTTGCATTTACATCATTTTTAGTACTATTTCAGATTATTAATGTTTAATTAGTGTAGTTAGTAGTAATTAGTGTAGTTTCAGATTATTAGTGTTTTGACTATTAGTGTTTAATAATCTTTTCTCTTTACATGAAAATATGTAAAAAAATTGCATATTTTGAGAAATAACTTTCAAAAATGCTCTTCAAATTATTCCAAGGTTTAATTGATTAAATGCATTAATAAACTTATAAATTAATAAAGAAAATACACAAAAGACTTTACAAGAAGTAACCAAATCTTTTATGTCAATTGAAAGGCAGACACTTGGTAAGCTCAGTCTCTGACAAATTGTACATATGAGAATCACTAGAAGTATTAACTCTCTAACTCTTTAGAAAATTAATCATTACTCTCATTCATATCACTAATTGTCTCATTTATCATGCAAGTATGTACTTCATCTGATAAGTAACGCATGCTTGCCGTAATAAGTCATGGCTTTCCGAAATAAAAAGAGAAGTATGCAAAATATAAGTGAGGAAAGCAATTCCAATCGTAATAGAACCCTGCATAGTAGCAAAAAAAGAATAAAAGAGGATTTGAAGGGATGTCAGAAACACGAATGTTTATATCACATGGGGAGTTGAGATGAGCGCTGTCTGTTTATATTATTCTCCCGGCAACAGCTGACCCCAACGTTATGCAGAATGTGATCAAATTGAAAGTCAGGATCCTAAAACTATTCAGTTCAAAAGTAATAGACAGAAGATGCCATCTCTAAGACATTCCAGGACACTAGCACAAATGTGTGCGACGGCTGAGTGATGAACGAGAAAAGGCTGGCACGTCAGCATGCCAGCTGGGAAATGAGTGCGCTTCTTGCTGGCATGAAAAAACACTTAACATAAATTACTGTCATTTATTTGGTGAAGTTTGAATTTGATAGGATGATTGTTGATGATAATTTAAAGTAGGCTTCTGGGAATTTGGATATCTCGATAGTGGTTGCTGAACATTTCTCCAGACTGGATTTTGAGTGAAATAAGACCTAGGGTAACTTATGTTGGAGTAGGATATCTTGGATAATTAAAATATGGATGAGGAATTTGACAAGGAACAGAAAATCTGGGCACATTGCTGATGCTTTGTGGTTCTTCAAATGAGCTTGAAGTTGAGAATAATTCTTGTGCTAGCATAATCCAATTTTGAAGTTATGTTTTAGACAGGTAATAATGTACGATGTTGCTCTGGTAAACTATGAGTGAGCAACTATATTACAACTTTGTCATTTAATTTCAAAGCAGATGCTAACTTTAGTTTCTGTCTAATATATTCTTATCTATGTCCTTAAATTTACTGTAAGTCACTGAGACAAAATCATTAAAATTAGCATCTTTAGAAGTAGGAAACTATATGAGAAATTTATCTTTTAATAAATCCAAACTATCTATTTTGACATACTTGTGAGTATAGAATGTCAGTTCTCCTTTTTGGCAATAGGGGAAATAAGGCTAGTTTTTCTGGTTCAGAAAATTTTTGTTGACTACATCATTTTTCAAAGTATATTAAGTACTGATTTAAGGAATAATTTTTTGTTCTGTCAAAAACTGGACCTGTGAATTTCTCTTTGCCCACAGAAACATTAGTAATCTTTTACTGTTCGAGTTAGATAATTTTTCAACTTGTAGGATGAAGCACACATGCTTTATGATTTTTGACTCATAGACCGAGGATTGTGATAAATACCTTTCTGAGATAAGCAAGATTATCATAAATATGAAAATTAATTACTGATAATGAGAAATGAAATGTGAGTAAATTAATAAGGTGTGGCATCAAGGATTAAGAAATGATAAATATTTTGAACAGTATTCTTTTGCAGTTTGATAAAACTGCTTCTAATCCTTTTAAAACACTCATGATTGAGAAAATATGCGCTCGTAAATGTCCCGCTTTCTGATGAAGTAAGTCTGCAGTATGGAAGGTTTCTTTTTCAAATAAAGTGATGTTCAATAAAGTGATGTTCAAATAAAGTGATGCTACTTCTAAAAAAATTGGCTAGTAATAAAATTTGTTCCCAATACTGAGATTCAGTTGCATAACAAAGACTGGAACTCATGTTATTTGGGGCTTTATCTGGAGCTGTGATTAAAAATTGAGAATTATTTAAGTTAGTTTCAATGTGCTCCAACTGAATTTAAGTTCTATGTCAGTTCTAAACCTACCATGCTCTATGTCTTTGAATTTTAATATTTTGTGTTTTTATGATATTTTTATGTACTCATTTACAAAGCGTTATGTCTGTCAGACTTATCCGGTATTAAAATTATTTGGGTATTTCTTAATCATTATACTTCTGTTATATTTTTAAAAATGTAAACCTGAACACATGTGATAATTACTTGTGTCTGCTAGTGCAATACGTCTCCTGTAACCTTACTGATTAAGCAGTAGCACTGACTCAGATATTTTTCAAGTGCTTGTCAAACCCATTTTTTTTTAAAGGAAACATGGCTATATAGCAGAACAGTAAAATAGTAAGTCATAATGTTTTTTTTAGATTAGAAAAGAAGCACAGTCTCAAAATAATGTACATAGAAGTAATCTAGAACTTCAAAGAGTGATTTCAGCTAAAATAATGCAATTACCTGTGATCAGAAGTTTAATTTTACAGGACAAAAGTATTATGCCATTAACACTTTAAAATTTTAGGATCTTTTGTATCCTTTAATTGGCAGGATACAGAGCACATTGGCTAAAGAATCATATTTTACTTAAAAATTTCTTCAACTTTCTTAAGAAATTTCATCAGAATCTTGATAACCTCATTATTTTCATTGAAAGAGACTAAGCATAATTTATCTTAAAATGAAATTATTGATTGTATATATAACTAATGTTGTATTTGAAAAGTTTTTGCAAAATTAAAATTTAACTTATTTATAAGTCTGTAGTACATGGCTATTCAAGTTACATACAAATACCTCAGTTAAAGATTAAGAAATGCTTTTACAGAATATAATTTGTACATGTCGCATATGTATTGAATAAATGTGTAAAATGAGATTTTGATAAATTTATGTACAGCATAGCTTCCAATTGTCCCAATTTTTCATCATATCTCCCGGTGTCTCAGTAGATCACCAAATCTCCTGGTTTTTAATTTTTAGCCTTTACTAAGAAAAATGTTTGTTCTTGGAGAAGTTGGACAATGAGAATCGGGCTAAATTTTTGTGAATTTTGTAGGACTAGTTCCTATGTTTTTGTAGCTAAACCATCGAAGCTGGTCCTACAAAATTCACAAAAATTTACGCGGATTATTGTTTGTAATAGTAATTCATCAAGTCTTTTTAGATAAAAAAAAGAAGCAGTCTCAAAATAATGTGCGTAGAAGTAATCTAGAACTTCAAAGAGTGATTTCGTCTCCAATAAACATTATTTGGCATGGTATTTTAACCTAAAAAAATGTTGGTACTTATGTATTATCCTGTTGAATGTGAAATTTGGCTATCATCAAACCATGAAAGGTGTGATGGAGATTTCACCAAAGCTGTGCCAAGCATTTTTGCAGAATTCCAAATGAACTAGAGCCTCTTTATTTAATAAAGAATCGGTATTTAACATACTTTGTTTTTCCACTTCATTAAAAAGCTTTCAGCAATTTCTACTGTTTTGTTAGATTCTATTTTACTACATAGTCTGTTTAAAAAGCTGTGACTGCAAATTTCCTGTAGGCAATTTTTCGAGTTACTGTTACGATCACCAATTAATATTATTGTTTTGTCATCCATATTCAGCTGACCATATCTTGTCCATTAAAACTTGCTTTTTTTTTTTTTTGGTAGGATCCAATTCTTTTGAAAATATCTACTGTTTACTCTGTATAAAAAGCTTGTCTCAAATTTTAATTATCGTTTCAAAATATGAGAAAAAATGCAATAGCAGTTAATTTATATCTTTTTCATAAAACCAAAATGTGGCTTATCAATAACTAGCAGTGGTAGCATGAAGCAAAAGCCGAAATGTTATGAGTGTGTTGGTACACCATGCTTTTCCATAATTTGCGGTAAATCTCTTTGCTTGTCGGTAGTTTCGTGGTCAACAGTATAATACGTAACTACGAGTCTTATTAAACTCCATTTGATTTGAGTTGTGTTAATCTAATGTAAACATTTATAAGTTTTTATTTGAAGATTCAAGCAATGTTTAATCTGTTTACATTTGTATTTAATTTTTGTTTACTTCAAGGTATGTCATGGTATATTCAAATTTATCCGTAAAAATACTATGTACATTAATTGTTTAATCCGTTAACATTTGTATTTAATTTTGTTTACTTCAATATATGGTTGGGTGTGTTCAAATTTAATTTAATTTTAAATAAAGTTAATTATTAATTTTATTTTCATTATATTTAAAAGCATTTTAATAAATAAAAGCTTTCATGCACTACTCAAGATTTTTTCAGTTTAAAAGTGTAAGAAAACATAAAATGAAATTATTTAAAAAACATAAAATTTAGAATACCCAATTAAATGCTGATATATTTTACATTAGAAATGAATTAGTTGAGAAACCTTAGCTATGCATTATAAGGGGAATTAAGTCAGTTTGTAGGTCCTTTGAAATGGGGTTGCTGTATAGTGTGAAAACTACCTGGTTTTTAAGGTTTCAGGATTGTCAACAATTATGTATATGTGTTATGTTACATGCATTTACTTTTCATATATTGTGAATATTATATTTCCCATACTCTTATTTTGCTTATCTTTATATTTGCATAATTGTTTCTGCAGTATATATATGAACTGAAATTTTAATGTACTTACATTTAATAATTTTATTATTACAGCTGTATGTAGAAAGTGATGGTAGAATTTATAATCTGCATGTCATACCGCAATTATGGCAACCATCTGATGACCTCTATTTGCTTCTATCTTTTCTTCAGGTATAGCTTATTTTTATTAATGTTTATTCAAAATAATGAGAATAATTACTTCCATAAAATATTATTTTTAATTTTGTTGGTGAAACATTTTAGTTCAGGGTATTTTCTACTTAACAAATATTGTTTGCTTTGTAGTTACTGCATATTGAGCATATAAAAGAGCATATTTGCTCTTTTCATGCTTTGCAAGAGCTATTTATAAAACTGTAACCAATGTTTGATGGCCACAAGCTAGTAAGTGTGTGTCCAAGATAACCCTCCATATCTTAAATAATGCAGTAGATATAGGCCTCGGTATACAGAGAAAAATTGTAATAAAAGATAGTTATTATTTTCTGGATCGGCCATTTTTCACTGTACTTTTTCCTCATTGATTAGGTCATTATTAATACCTTCTACAAGAGAAAGCTCTTTCTTCTAGATTCAGGCTTTGGGAACTGATAACTGATTTCGAGTGTTCTTCAAATCTGTGATGTAAAATTTAAAGCATTACAAATAAGTTCGTTTTTTTTCTAAATAAAATATGTGCAGTATGAAGTCCGAGATCTGGACTTGTCTGGACTTTGGCAATTCCGTATTTGGGATTTTTACGGATATTAGATCTCCCTCAGGGGCTCACTTTTGTGAGCACGAGTGTGACAATCCTGAGGTACCCTAGCGCTTCAGGGGATCATCTTGGTGAGATAGGTGTCACGATCCTGGGGCCCCAGTGATCTATCCTCTTTTCCATCTCCTCTGAGCTGAAGCTTTTTTCCTTTCTTTCTTCCTTGTGGTTTTCCTCTTCGGAGGTTGGGGCTCACCACGAGAGACTGGAACAGCCCTTGTCTCTGGTTTTCTAGTGGCGAGAAAACTGCCCAAGTTTTTGCCATGCGTGGAGACCCGTGTCACTGGAAAGTATGGTTCTAGTAGTTGAGAGGCGAAGTACTGTCCCCAACACACTGCTTTGGCCTCTGCTTCAGCTAAACGGGAGGCACCTTGTCATCCTCATGGGTGTCAATCGGCTGGTCACTAATCCTTGTGTCAGTGGCTCAGGGATAAGCTCTCGGGAGTACCTGCTTTTGGGAAAGCTGACTGTGGGGCTTCAGTTTGCGTATAGGTCCTGCTAGTCCTAACACAGGAATCTATGTTCTCTTGTTGGGCTCCGTGGTGGGCGGGGTGGTCTGACCAAAATCCTTTCTTCCTTCAATATGGCTAAACCACAAATATCTAAGACTTTGATGTTAGTCACAACGCTCAAAGTGCTAATTCTCCTGAAAATTTAACTGCTAAAAAGGTACATACCGATGCAAATAATTCAAGCAGTTGTCCCCGCTTCCTTGTTGTCTCTAATCCTTCTGGCGAGCTGCAAAAGATGTCTCCTTTCGTAATAAACAAATACATTTATTGTGTTGGTGAGCCTAGAAATATAAAGCGTCTCCACTCTGGAGACTTGCTTATTGATACAACTTCGGCCACACAGTCTGCATTTCAAGTAACCAAACTTGGCCAAGGAAATGTCACTGCAACATAAGACATTGAATTTTTGTCGCGGTGCAATCTCGGAAGTCGACCTTCTGTATGTTCCTGAAGAAGACATCGCATGCGAGCTATCTGACCAAAATGTCTGTGGTGTTAAGCGGATCAAGATGCGGAAGGAAGGTCAGTTGATCGATACGAAACATGTGATCCTGACCTTCAACTCGCCTGATCTGCCTGAAGGCCGGATACCTAAATTGTCCTGTAAGACCTTATATTCCAAACCCCATGCGATGCTTCCAATGCCAGCGCTTGCTCACAGATTGGTCATGATTGTGAGAACTGCACCGCTGCACCTTTGTGTATAAATTGCAAGGGTGAACACCCAGCATTTTTTCGCTTCTGCCAAAAATGGAAATCTGGAAAAGAAGTGCAGACTGTAAAAGTTACAAGGAACATCTCATATGCTGAAGCCAGAAGATTAGTCCAAAGCACACGTTTGACCAAATACATCTTACGCCTGTTCTCTTAAATCATCTCAAACAGTTGCCACTCAAACTTCATTGGTACACAGACTCTACCAAATAAAACCCAACTGATTATAAACAGCAAGAAAAAAGAAAACCCAACACGTATAGTACAAGAAGAAACCGTAATTCAAAGCAAACCAAAAAATCTCACTCAGAAAACAGTTTATAAAAATAGAAGCCCCAGCAATAGCTCTCTTGATGGGATGATTTCTGAATCTGTGGATTCAGATAGTATGGAAGTAGAAGAGGGTCTAGAAGTTCCCAGACATCTCCCATGAAAAACTAAAATGCAGCACAGAAAGAACAAAAATCAATCATAATGGCCACCCTCGTTTCATGGAACTGTTGCGGTTTCCACCGAAATATGCTCGACATCAAAGCTATAATCAACGCTTATCATCCTGTGTGCTTAGTGATACTATTTGTTCATAAAAATATAATTTTAAGTTTAAATTATCTGGCAATTTTGATAGTTTCTTATTTTTTGTATAAAGAGGATTTAAAGAATCATCTGGCATCTTGAACAAAAATGTTATGGTTTCATAGAATGTGGTAAGACTTGTTGTGGCTAACCTTATTTAATAAAGTTTTCTTTTTATTACAATGATAATTTTTTTTTTTGATTACAAGTAGATAATTCTTAGAGAGTACAATTTGTATGCTTATTTCAAAACGAGCAATTGGTAGTAGAGTGTGGTTATCCTCTGCAGTTGAACTTGATGTTATTTAGGCTTAGCAGCATTGCGAATTTCTCAACGAGATTATAACTAATGATTATAAATTAGAAAATATGGCATATAATATGATAAATTTGAGTCACATAGAAAAATTAACTGATGATAATTACCTTATATGGGCAAACAGAATCGAAAATGAATTAAGAAGTTTGAAAATATGGAGAAGTGTGATAGATGATGATGATGAACCACCAAAACCATATAAAAGAGACGATTTTAATTTCGAAAGTGAAATGAAAACTTGGGAAGCATGGGGTGATAATAATGCGATGGCAAGAAATGTAATGAATCAAACTATGACACCTCCACAAGCGTTTAAATATGCAAATGAAAAGAACGGAAAGAAGTTATGGTAGAAAATAAGAAATGAAATGGCAGCAAAATCAAAAGATATTCAAATCAAATGTAGAATAGAATTAGCTCAACTGAAATTGAGTCAAAATGAATCTGTAGATGATTACATGAATAGAGCTGTAATTCTGAAAAGTAAAAGTATTCAAGTTGATGAGAAATAAGAGATGGGTGAAATAAGAGATAAAGAATTACACAGTCCAGTCACATTAATGTGACCATCTGTCAAAAGCCAGAATAACCACCTTTCGCAGAGCGGACTGCTGCGAGACGTGCAGGAAGAGAGTCACATAGGTCCCTGAAGGTGTTCTCTGGGATGTTGAGCCATGCCGACTCTAATGCCGTGGCCAGCTGCGCTAGATTACGCGGTTGAGGATCCATGGCGCGAACAACTCGATCGAGATGGTCCCACAGATGCTCGATTGGGTTTAAGTCAGGTGAGTTTGCTGGCCAGGGGAGGACGGTAAACTCATCCTGGTGCTCTTCGAACCACGCACGTACACTGGCAGCTGTATGGCACCTCGCATTGTCCTGCTGGAAGATGCCATCATCCTGAGGAAAAACAATGCGCATGTAGGGGTGAACATGGTCCGCAAGGACAGATGCGTACTTGTATTGATCCATTGTGCCTTCCACAATGATCAGTGAACCTAGAGAATGCCAGGAAAACATTCCCCAGACCATAATGCTCCCGCCTCCAGCTTGGACCGTTCCGGCAATGGTTGCAGGGTGGTTCCTTTCAGAGGTTTCACGCCTTATACGCCAACGTCCATCTGTCCGATGGAGCATAAAACGCGATTCATCCGAAAACGCAACCTGTCGCCACTCAGTGGACGTCCAGCTGCTGTACTGGCGTGCAAATTCTAGCCTTCGCCGTCGATGAACAGCAGTCAGCATAGGTGCACGAACCAGGCGTCTGCTTCGGAGGCCCAGACGCAGCAATGTTCGCTGAATAGTACTTTGGGAGACACTTTTGGTAGCCCCTTGGTTCATTTTGGTGGTCAGTTGCTCAACGGTAGCCCGTCTATCTGCCCGAACGCATCTCCGCAACCGTCGTTCGCCTCTGTCATCTATGGCCCGTGGTGCACCACATTTGCCACGTCGCTGATTTTGGACAGTCCCATTTTGCCATGCACGGTACACTTTTACCACAGCGGCACGCGAACAGTTCACAAACTCAGCCGTTTCGGAAATGCTTCCACCCTTGGCCCGAAAGCCAATGATCATGCCCTTTTGGAAGTCGGATAAATCGCTTCGTTTCTGCATTACGCCAACGATTGAAATGTTTTCCGAAGCCCTCACACACACTTTATGTATGCTCAACTGCACTGTACTAACACCTGCCTTCTGTGATTGGTTATTTAACTCTGACATGGAAAGTACGTGGTGGTCACATTAATGTGACTGGACTGTGTAATTTACTTCATATTAGAAGGACTTAGAAAAAAATTTGAATTTGATGTTAAAATCATTAAAAGCGATAAAGAGAAGGATATAGCTTCAATTAGACAAGCTTTAAAAGAAACCGAAGGAAAAAATAAACAAAGAGGAAAAACAGAAGTAAGTTCTAAAGCAAAAGAAAATTGTATAAAATTGAAATATGAAAGAAGATGCTTTAATTGTTGAAAAGTAGGACATTTAATACAAGAATGTCGGAATAATAATAATATAAAGTGCTCTAGCTGTGGAAAATTCGGTCACAAATCGTCTGATTGTGAAATGAAAAACAAACGATCATTGCAAGGAGAGAAATTTAACAAATAAAACTTATTGAATCTCAAACAAAGAAAGAGAATATGAATCAGCTACATGCTTATCTGAAATATCTAAGAAAATAGAAAGCTCATGTCTTTATCAAGATAGAAATGATGGAAAGAATAAACTAGATGGACAAGAAAATAGAAAAATTAAATGGATTATTGAGTCAAGAGCCACATCTCAAATGGCAACTAGTAAAGAAATATTTACTGATTTTAAAGATGAAGAACGACAGATAATGACAGCTGAAAACGATGCCATGATCAACAGTTGGTATTGGTAACATTAAAATGCAAACTGATAAAAATAAGAACAATTTGAGAATAGAAAATGTTCTGCAAATACCGAATTTAAGTGAAAATCTGCTGTCAGTATCAAAAATTGTAGATCATGATTTAAAAGTAATTTTTACCAAAACTAAAGCAGCAGTTATCAATAAGCATGGAAACATTCTATATATAGTTAACAGAAATGGAAATAAATTTGAAGTTGAAGGAAATATAGTTGAAGAAGCTAAAATTAGTAATGTTAATGATGTGTTATAGCATCAGAGACTAGGTCACGTAAATTATCAAAAGCTGATTGAAATGAAAAAAAAAAAAACTAATCTGTCATTGGATAAGAAAATGTAAAAATTTCCCGAAACAATTGTAAACCTTGTACATTGGGGAAAATGACACAACATCTTATAAAAGCGTGCAATTTGAGCAATCTGAAGATACTTTAGAATTATGGCGCATAGATTTAGTTGGACCAATTGAGAAATCAATAGACGGAAGCAGTTATTTTTTAACAGTGGTAGATGATTACAGTAATTTCATATTTGTGATAACAATTGAGAAGAGCGAAACTGCAGAAGCTTTAATCAAGCTTATTATCCAAGAAGAAAGACAAACAGGAATGAAACTAAAAAGAATTCGTAGTGATAATAGTAGTGAATTTTTAGCTAAAAATATAAAAGAATTTCTTGAAAAAATGGAAATTAAACATGAACTTACAACCCTTTATACTCCAGAAAGTAATGGAAAAGCTGAACGTTTTAATCGTACTATGATTGAATCTGCTTGGACTATGCTAATTGATGCAGAATTATGTACATGTGAATAACAGGAGTCACAAAAATGATAAAAGGTTTACACCGTATGAACTGTACACTGGACGGAAGCCTAACATTACTTATTTTAAAAGATTTGGATGTGAAGCATATGTTCATATAAGACGAGTAAAACATAAAAAGATGGATCTAAAAGCTCAAAAAGGAATTAGGATAGGCTATAGCATGAAGAGAAAAGCTTATAAAGGAAGCAGTTATTTTTTAACAGTGGTAGATGATTACAGTAATTTCATATTTGTGATAACAATTGAGAAGAGCGAAACTGCAGAAGCTTTAATCAAGCTTATTATCCAAGAAGAAAGACAAACAGGAATGAAACTAAAAAGAATTCGTAGTGATAATAGTAGTGAATTTTTAGCTAAAAATATAAAAGAATTTCTTGAAAAAATGGAAATTAAACATGAACTTACAACCCTTTATACTCCAGAAAGTAATGGAAAAGCTGAACGTTTTAATCGTACTATGATTGAATCTGCTTGGACTATGCTAATTGATGCAGAATTATGTACATGTGAATAACAGGAGTCACAAAAATGATAAAAGGTTTACACCGTATGAACTGTACACTGGACGGAAGCCTAACATTACTTATTTTAAAAGATTTGGATGTGAAGCATATGTTCATATAAGACGAGTAAAACATAAAAAGATGGATCTAAAAGCTCAAAAAGGAATTAGGATAGGCTATAGCATGAAGAGAAAAGCTTATAAAATTTATATTCGTGAACTAAATCAAAGAAGTGAGAGATGTAAAATTTAAGGAGCAGAAACTAGGATCACCTTTACTGAAAGAAAATTTTTTAAAATTCGATAAAAATCAAATATTAGAAGAACGTATTATTTTTTACAAGGAACAAACTAATGGCAGTGTAAATAATTCAGGAATAACTGGTATATATCATAGAGACGATAATACAACAGATGAAGAAGCTGAGAAAATTTTACCATTAAACACTGATGAACATGACAAAAACAATTCACTGGAAATGCCAATAATAGAGTATCCACAAATAAATGAAGAATCTGAAAATGATAGTCATGAATATTCTGTACAGAAAAGACCAGCACAAGCGACAAAACTCCCAGAAAAAATTAAGATTATGTAGTATACAATACAAATGAAGAATTACCTAAGTCATATGGTGAAGCTGTAGAATCTGATGAAAGTCAATTCTGGCTACATGCAATGATAGGGGAACCGAGTTCAATGGAGGCTAATGAAGTCTGGGAATTAGTTGAAAGATCTATCGATAAGAAAGTTATTAAAAGTCGTTGGATATGCTCAAAAAAGGATGAAAAGGGAAATTTAGAAACAATTTACATAGCAAGACTTGTAGCAACTGGATTTAATCAAAGAAAAGGAATTGATTATGAAGATGGATTTAGTCCAGTAATGAGTCTTGCAACCTTTAGAACATTGTTATCGATTGCAATTTGCAAAAACTACAAAATAAGATACTTCAGTGTAAAAACTGCATATTTGAATGGATACTTGGATAAACCAATTTACATGAAACAATCACCAGGATTCATATCAGATCCCAACAAAGTATATCTTGTGAACAAAAGTATATATGGATTACCGCAATCAAGAAAATGCTGGTATGAAGAATTATGTAAAATTCTTAAGGAAAGGAATTTAACTAGATTAAAATCAGATCCATGTGTTTATATTTATAAAGATAAGATCAAATATCTTATCATAGCAGTGTATGTGGATGACTTAATGGTGATTGGAAATTCGAATTCTGAGATAGATAACATCACCTCTCAACTATCTAAATCGTTTACATTGCGAGAAGTCACTAAAACGCACAAATTTTTAGGAATAGACATCTGGCAAGAATCTGGAAAACTTATACTCAATCAAGAAGATTATATTACTAAATCTTAAAAAACGTTGAAATGGATGAGTGTAAATCAGTCAAGACTCCAGGAATATTGGGTGAAAATCTTGATGTCATAGCATCTTCGCCACGTATCTTCAAAAAGCGTTAGGGTCATTAATGTACTTAGCATCAGGCACAAAGCCAGACTTAGCTTTTGCCGTAAGTAATTTGTCAAGATATAATCAAGATCCCAGAGAGAAACACTGGAAAGCTGTGAAGAGGATATTCAGATACATTAAAGGAACACAAAATGCATGTTTAATATATACATCAAAGGGAAATTAAATGCTACTTCAGATGCAAGTTGGTTTACCACTGAAGATGGAAAATCATTTGGAGGTTATTTCATTAAATTAGGTAACAATTTCTTAAATTGGAAGTGGAGTAAACAAAGATTAGTTGCTCTATCTACAATAGAAGCTGAACTTTTGGCATTTTGTGAATGTGCATGTGAAATCAAATGGTACATCTTTTTACTTGAAGAACTGGGACAAGATGATCTAATTGAAAAACCAATAGAAATTAGAACAGACTGTCAAGCATTAATAGATTGGATAAAAAAACCAAAACAAAGGAGTAGTTCAAGGCACATTAACCGAAAATATTTCTTTGTAAAAGATGACTATGAAATGGATCAAATCATTCCTCAGTTTGTTTGTTCACAAAAACAAGAAGCGGATATTTTAAGGGTAAAATTGAAGGATGAATTATTAAAGTATGGACATGACTGACTGATTAAAATTATATCTTTAAACACAAATAAGGGGGGGAATGGATACTATTTGTTTATAAAAATATAATTTTAAGTTTAAATTATCTGGCAACTTTGATAGTTTATTATTTTTTGTGAAAAGAGGATTTAAAGAATCATCTGGCATCTTGAACAAAAATGTTATGGTTTCATAGAATGTGGTAAGACTTGTGGCTAATCTTATTTAATAAATTTTTCATTTTATTACAATAATATTTTTTTTTTATTACAAGTAGATAATTCTTAGAGAGTACAATTTGTATGCTTATTTCAAAACCAACACTTAGCAATACAGGAAACAAATCTGAAACCAGAACAAAAGGGCAAATACAAAGTACATACTTCAAAAAATAGGCAAAATACATACTTCCATGATACTCATGTTCTAAAACTGAGAAAGAAATGTATGAAAATTTTAAATATTTTAAAAGTCTTGGCGAACACCTCCTAGGGTGCAGAGCGTTGCTCTATGCTTCATATTTACAAAGCTCTTGTTCAGTCTAGACTGAACTACAGCTCAGTTGTTTACGGATCCACTCGGTCTTCAGTGTTGTTAAAACTAGATTCTGTTCATCATCAAGCTCTGCGTATTTGTTTTGGTGCTTTAAGGACATCTCTTGTCCAGAGTCTTTACGTTGACTGCTACGAACCATCACTCTGTTTGAGGCGTGAAGAGTTGTCTCTTTTACAGTATTTTAATATTATTATCTCAACCTGACCACCCTTATAAACTGTGTTTATTTGATAATATCTGCGACCTTTTATTTGAAGCACGTTCATCCTGTGTGTCTTCTTTTCCTGTCAGAGTTCATCCTCTCATTGAAAAACTCTCTCTCTGATATGTCCCCACAAGCAGTGCAGCATTTTAAAATCCCACCTTGGGAAAATGGACAAATCCATCATGTTGATATTTTCCACAGTTACGTCAAAACAACCACTAATGAGAACATCTACAGACAAATTTTTGCTGAGCACAGGTATAGGTACAGCAGTTATCTTTCCATATATACAGATGGATCTAAGTCACCTTGTCATGTTGGAATGCCTGTTATAATTGGTGACCACATGGAGGGCAGACATTTACATGTTGCTTCCTCAGTCTTAACCTCCGAACTGACTGCATATATTATGCGCTTTTGTACATCTCAACGCTATGCCATAAAAATTCATTATATATACAGACTGCTACAGTGCATTGAAATCTTTAGAATCTTTTACCAGCGCCGAGAATCCTGTGATAGTGGATGTACACAAGTTGAATATAAATTTAACAAGTCGTGGATACGAAATTCGATACTGCTGGGTTCCAGGACATACAGGAATAAAGGGTAATGAGCTGGCAGACATCACAGAAAAATCTGCTGTTGAACTGTCTGGTTGCCGCATCCCTTTGAGAGATATCAGTTGTGTCATCAAACAAAGGATCTTAAAAAAATTGCAGCAACTTTTTGACATCCAATCTTGTAACAAGTTAAGAAGGATGAAACCTGGCATAGAGCTTTGGTATTCTACTAAAAATCGTAAGGAGGAAGTTCTGACTCGGCTTAGAATTGTTCACACTAGAGCGACACATAGCTATATATTAAAAGCTCAGAATGAGCCTGTTTGTCCAAATTGTAATATTTTTCTGTCAGTCCATCACATTTTAATTGAGTGTCCATATTTTAATAGTCTTCATTAGAAGTATTTTAATAGCTGTGACCTGCCTTTTGACCGTTTAATCGGAAGAGAAGATACTAATTTTCAGTACCTGAAAAAAGCAGGTCTCTATTATTTAATTTGATTTTGTCTTGAAATTTTATGTTAGAATTTTAATGCTATGTTTTTAATGAATCAAATGTTATGATTCTATATCTAGGCTCCATATATCATTATCTGAATCTTAATCAGCAGTTCATCCCACCATTTCGTCATACTACTTGCCTTGATTTTATGTGTGCTGTTGTTTTTAAACCGTATTCTGCATCTAATATATGTACAATAGCTTGCACGTTGAAGAATGAATCTTGTGTTTGGCACTAGCCTTTAGAGCTTTGTGCCAGAAATCCACTACCACTACCACCGGATATTAGATCATCAGTTTAAATCTAGTAAAACAGCATGTAAAAATTAAAAAATTAAAACTATGACGTCATGATTTATGATCTAAAGGGTTTCAAAATTTTTTTTTAAAAAGTCTTAATATTTATTTGTTTACTTTATTAAATATTTCTTTCGATGTAAGTTGTTTAAGTTGCTTCGATTTTTATGCAAATACTTTCTCTTCTATAACAGACATAATTTCTTGTACAGTTACAAAGTTCCATTTTATCCAAGTCTTGTAATTGCTGTGTCAAGAATTCTGACTAATTTGTTAAAAAAAATTTTTTTTTTTTCATTTTCAATATGCTCTGTTATTTTCTTCAATATCAGTAGTGGTATTTTCTGGATCTAGAACCAACCATACTACAAATTTCGCCGTCTGTTTATCGATTGATGATTGGGTCATTGTCATCGCAATGAAAATTTTCTATTATATCATCTTCATTTATTACTGTTTCTCCACATTTCTTTACAAAATCCATTAACTGGAAAATTTCACCTTTGGTTTGCGATATCCGAAAAGCTTCAAAGCCGCGACTGTCATCTGCATCATATTCACCATGACATATGGTAGCTGGCCGTAAATTATGCAAGCATTTTTTAAAGTATCTGTAGACACATCCTCCCACAGTCTTGCGATGATCCATACAGCAGATTTTATGCAAAAATATTTCAAAAATTCTTGGACAGTCTTGCCATTATTCAAGAAATTTAACATGGATTTTAAAAGTGCTACTTTATATTCGCATTTCAGCGTGTGCACTATTACGATATTCTGATGGACATACAATTTGGAGAAAAGAACAGTACGGATACATTATCTTTCGCTAAAACTTTAAGTGAAGTATGAGCCGAACAGTTGTCTACAATCAGGACAATTTTTGTGTCATCAGAAAAATGAACTGAATTCAAATGTTGCTGAGCTTCGGGTATGAAATGATTTTAAACCAATCACTTACTAATGATTGTGTCATCCATGTTCTTTTATTTTCACAATAAATAATGGGGAAATTCTTTGTTCCTTTAAATGCTGGAGATTGTGTATTTCTTTCGGTTTCAAAGTTTGCATTTGGGCGTTACTGCAGCATTTGCACATGCTAAAATTGTTAGTTTTGCTTTCGAATCTTTGACACCAGTTGCCTTTTCTATAGAAGTTGCCAAGATATTTTGCGATACATATTGCCAGAAAAGACCAGTTCGTCAGTGCTATAAATTTGTTCTAGTGATAACTTTTCGCTATTAATAAGTTCAATGAATTCATCTGCAAATAGTTCAGCAGCCTGAAGCTTTTTCACCTAAAATTTTTAACCTCCTTAATTCCTATTCTTAACCTAATTTTGGGACGGATATGCCTTTATCCATTTTTTGTAGCAATTTCACA
Organism: Stegodyphus mimosarum; assembly: GCA_000611955.2. Classification (NCBI taxonomy): domain Eukaryota; kingdom Metazoa; phylum Arthropoda; class Arachnida; order Araneae; family Eresidae; genus Stegodyphus; species Stegodyphus mimosarum. Next base: position 67,305 of record KK116793.1, read on the forward strand.
TTTTGTTTAATAGACATTGAATCATGATTTCACTTGGAAATCCTTTTGCAGATACGCAGATAAGAATTAGAAACTCTTTTTGACATAATCGGAAGTTCAAACTTTAATTTTCATAAAACTGCTGTAATAATAACAGTTTGCAAAAGATAATAAGCATTATCAAATCAGAAAGTTAAGGAACAGGGCAGTCTGGTATATTAACTGAATTTCCTTGGAATCAGGGATGTATAATTTTAGCCTAGCTGAAAAACATCTGCTTTACATTACTAGCTATGTATCATGAGATTGGCAACGAAAGACAAGTTCGTCCGCTAAATTTTGTCTTTCTTCTATCATGCACTGAAGCAGTTAAGCCAGATTTTTATAAATTAATTCTGTTATTTATTGTACTTACATCTAATTTTCTGCACATGCTTAAGGCTTATCAAGGGCCGGCGCTAGATATGTTACCGCCTGATGCAGTCTCTGGGAGTTCTAAATTCTGCTATCCAGTGCCACCCTAAGTTCTAAATTTTTGCTGCCCCTAAATTTTGGGTCCCTGTGCTTTCCTTAAATTCTAAAAATTTGTCATCCCTTAATTTTGCTGCCCCGTGCTTCTCTAAAATCCAAACATTTTCGTCTTTCCTAAATTCTACCTCCTGATGGGGCCATACGAATTCTGGCGCCAGTTCACGGTACAATGTTTCAGTTTGAGATGTATGCCAAGCAGATATGCAGCTAAGGAACCAAATTATTGAGCACACAAATTTATGCTAAAATGAATGTTTCTTGAATAACGAGGTATTTTATTTAGTGCCAAAGTTAAGAGTCGGAACTCTGCACGTTTTATTATGGGGGAAAAAATCAAATGCGTATGTGTAAAGCATTAAAAAAAAGTCTGTTGGTGGCTTTGAGGTTGGGATTTTAGATCATTCTGGATATTGGATGTCCGGATCTCGGACTTTGTACTGTAAAATCCAGAGTTGCCAAATCTCCCGATTTCGGACAGTTCTCCCGCCAACACGATCTGTAGCAGATTTCTCCCAATTTTTTCTTATTCTTAAAACTTTTCACGATTTTTATGTACCTTGGCTTACTACTTTGTTATTTACACACACAAAAAAAAAATAGATTTTGGTCTTTACTTGGTTTTGCTCTAGATTACATCTAAAAGAGAACCAAAGTCATTTCATCAGTGAGAAATTACAGGGTGCTTCTGCTTTGTGAGACGATATGTGTTTGAAGGTTTCGTGTTCCAGTTCTCTGATCAGCACTTTGGTGTCTGCGAAAAAAGGGAAATACTCATGTACTTTTCAAAAGTCATACAACAGATGATTTTCCTTCCATTATTTCATCAAGGAAATGTAATACATTTGCGATTTGTACCGTTTGCCATTGCGATTTTTCGATTTCACGTGATAGAAGGGCTGATGTTGTCAAACATGCATATACACAAAAACACAAGTACAATATGATTTGTATTGAAAACAAAGTATTCTGTGGAAACAAGGAGCAAAAAGTTTATTATGCAGAATGCCTGTTCTCTGCATTTTTACTGAAGCACAACCTACCACTGAATGCACTGGATCATGCTGCAGCTTAATTTAGAAAAATGGTTCCCATTAGTGAAATGGCTAAGAAATACTTAAGTGCAAGGGCCAGAGTGGCTGCAGTTGTTAAAGAAATGGGTATGAAAAATGAATCTTCGGTTATTCAGAGTTGCCAACTTTCACGATTTATTCAGGAGACTCCCGATTTCCGACAATACTTCCGCCAACCCAATTTTCAACATATCTGCCCCAACTTTTTCTTATTCTTGAAGTTTCTCATGATTTATATAGCTTGGTTTAATACTTCGTTATTTGCACGCAAAAAAGTGATCTTTGGTGTCTGAAAAAGCTTGTTTTTTTCTAGATGCGTATAAAAACAACTGAAGTCATTTCAGCACTGAGATATAGTGTGTTTCTGCTTTCTGTGTGAGAGTCCAAAATATGTGTCTGAAGACATTGTGTTCCCAATCAAAGGGCTACTGTGGGTTATCTGTCATGTATTAACCAATGAGCACAAAGATCGAGAGGTTGTTTGTTTCATTCGTCTGCCCATTGTGCAGCATATATTTCACATACTTCCCAGAAACAGTTTAAGAAACCACAATCTTTTATCTTAGGTATATCTGCAAAAAATATAAAATACTCATGTACCTCTCAAAAATTATACACAGAATGACTTTCCTTTTATTATTTCAGCAAGGAAATGTAATATTGCAATGTGATTGTGATTTTTCGATGTTGCACTATGGAAGGGCCAATGTTCTTAAATATGTGCATACACAAGGGCAACATGAGTTGTACGGAAAAAATAATTTAATTTTTGTGTGGAAACAAAAGGGCAAAAAGTTATTGGTATCCGACCTCGTTCGGGTGCCATTTTTTAAAAAATAGATTTTATTTTAACTATAAACATATTAATTTGAAGATAAATGAGCAAAAACAGCTTAAAACATAATGCTAAGTAATTTTAATTTTGAAAAATAATGAAAAAAAGGGTAATTTTTGCTTATATTTTGGCTTTATGACAACAACCACGGTGAACTATGTATACGTGAATACACAGGTTTTCTAATTTGTATTTATTTTTACACTTGTTTTGTATGCAGTGAAGCAAAATAATTAAAATATATTCATATATTCTTGAGATATGTCAAATGTATAGTATTTGCTGTATATTTTCCTATTATCGCATCCAAAATATAAAAATAAAAAGTAACAAGTCAACTTGTAATTGATATTTCTAAAATCTTCCACTTCATAGCATGCATCAGATTATATGAAACATATATAGAAAGTTGCATTTAAATTGGTCGATAAAATTTTGAGTTATTGCTGTTACCATTGGCAATATTTGCAAAAAATTGCATTTTTCAGAAAACAAGTATAAAGTTTTCATAAAACAATTTCTTAATGAAAGAAACATTTCTGACAATTAAAATTCCCCTGCTTTGTAACTGACACCTTGGTTCTTTTAAGAAACATTGCGCTTTTTCTTTCGAAGAAAGCGTAATTTTTTTCTTTGGTTTTTTGCAAAACTTGTGGAATGCCGCCAGAGTCGGATTTTGCACTTTATCAAGTTTTCCAATTCCCTGCTCAGTGTAAAATTGAGACCACATGACTAACTTTAAATATGCTTCAAGCAAATATATAAAGCCATCATAAAATAACATTAAATAACGCAACATTTACAACTTGCATTTGCTAAAAACATTAATGTTCGCAAGTTTATGAGTGTTTCTTTCAGAACAATTTGCAATAAAATGCCATTAAAACGTTCCTTGATATTTTGAGTTTTGTCGTATATGCATTTTTTTAATAAATTTTGTTTACGCAACTCTCTCTCTATATATAGCTTTAATTAAGTTTAAAATATATGTTGATATACTAGAGGATTTTTTTTCGTTTTTGCAACCGTACATTGGTAGTTGCACCAACTCGTTGATCGAGGTGGACTTTGGCCATGCATTGGCTTTGAAGAAGAACACCTTCAATGGAACAGGCAGCTTTTACAGCCTGCCCGTGTCTTAGTTAAGTTTCCAATATTACTTCTAATTGCAATCCCTAATTCTGCAGTTTATGAATAAAATAATCAGCCAGTTTACCTTTTCTTTTCAATGCAGGAGTTGAGTTTTTTACCTTTCGCAGTCTACGGCCAACACTTTTCTATACATGTCCAATGCATTCTAATTTCTTGACAGAATCTTTACCATATTATCTTTCACAATAAAAACTCTTAGAATCACCATCCCCATAATATTCCATGTACTTCAGTTTTCGTAATTTAACAGATCATTCATAAAGGCGATAAGCGTCAACTGCTTCCATACCCGAAGCTGCTCCTTCATAATTTGCAGAACAATTATGTTATGATTTATGTATGTCGTGCTGAAGATTGCGTTCCATTTTGTTTATTTTGTTGCAAATGGTGCAAAACTGTGAAATAACTTCCAATCAAGTACTTTGTCACCATTAATCTACAAAGCAGCAACACATCCATTCACCGACGAATACCCGCTCTGCCAAACTAAATACGAAATTAAGGGGGAAAACTATCTCCATATTCTTAAAATGTATTACAAAATATGGAAACTTAGTACAAAGGTTTATAATTTACAAAATCTTGATGATAAATAAGGTTTCTAAATAGGTATGTCTCTTTAAATGCTCACTTCCGGTTCAGAATAATGGAACTTCCGGTTTATTCCGTTATAGAAAATTGCTTGTAACTTCAGTTCTAATTAACCTATCAACAAGAAAAAATTTGTATTTGATAGCTAAAGATGCATTCTTTAAGAAAATATAATAAAGTAAAAATCGAAATTTTGACCGAAAATCGTCTTTTGTACTAGGTCGGATACCTTAATGCAGATTGTGTGTTCTCTTCCTTTTAACTCGAGCACAACCTGCCACTAAATGCATCAGATCATGCTGCAGATTTTACAGAAAAATGTTTCCCGTCAGTAAAATCACTAAGAAATACTAAAGTGAAAGAATTAAAAACGGCTGAAGTTGTAGAAAAAATTGGTTCAAGAAACTGGTATGAAAAACTTATCTTATAAGTTGCATTAAAACTGTTCCATTCTGCCTCTCTATGGATGGAAGCAATAATACCGATGCAAAACTGCGTTCAGTGTTGTTTCTTTTTTTTTTTTTTTTTTATAAAAAAATTTTTTTTTTTTTTTTTTAATCCAGAGTCTTCAGAAATTGAGTGTAGTTTACTTTCTGTTCCCACTTTAGAAGAGGATTCACCAGACTTCAATATTATAGCACAGCTAATTAATAAAACTTTAAAAGAAAGTGCAGTTCTTCAGATTAATTGCTTAGCACTTGGTGCCAACAATGCACCAAGAATTGTAGGCTTGAAAGTTGATGCTGCAGGCATTTTAAAAAAAAGAAAAATCATATTTGCAAATTACAAAATGCACCTGTCACCTCTTGCATTTAGCCTTGAAAAGGGGTTAGCTTCTTTGCCAGGAAGTGTGATGAACACATTGTTGATATATTGGAAAGATAGCTAAACGGAAGAGAAAATTGAAACAATTTCAACATCTGCATAATACTGACATAAGAAAAAATTAGAAATATTTACGTACGTGTGGATTATCTTTAGAAAAATGTTTACCAGGAATCCTCGACCAGTGGAACCCACTTCCTACATTTTTTAAGGAAGAAATAGATGCTTCTAGTGTTGAGATAAAATGCTGTATTGAAAATTATAAAATACCTCAAATAAATAGAGATGTAGTTATTACTTCCTCTATTAAAGATAGGTGTGAGAAAAACTGAGTTATTTCTGAAGAATGAAGTGAAGAATGAATATTTGTTTTTGTCTTTGGACCTTTACAGAGCTTTTTGCTTTTTTGTACACCATTTTGCCATCATCTGGTGTTCTAGAGTGCAGAATTTCGTCAATTTATGTTTTGGAATCAATGATTAGTGATCTGGTAAACTGTTATTTAATCACTAGGGAAACTGATGAGAGTACTTTTCTGTTGTTCGAAGGTATAAATTATGAAGTTTTTTTTTTAGCATGTAAGTATTTTTGCTGTAATTACAGAGGAATTACCTTACTGAATTTAGTATATAAAATCTTCTCTATTATTTTTTACAAACAATTGCTTACGTATACTTTTAATGTTATTGGGAATTGGGGATTCCCGAAAGGAAAAACAACAACTGATCAATTGCATTTTATTAGTCAAATCTTGGAATGAAGTAAAGACTATAGCATCGACACCTACCACTTGTTTGTTGACTTTAAAGCTGCCTATGACAGTATTAACAGAGAAAAACTACTTGAAGCGATGTTAGAATTTAATATCCCAAGGAAACTGATAAGCCTCACAACATACCTTTCAGAACCTTTTTTTACTGAGAAAGGTTAATACAGGGAGACTCACTATCTTGCCTGTTGTTTCATATAGCTTTAAGGCCATAAGAGACACAAGGGGAGCCATCTTGCACAGAACCATTCAACTGCTGGCTTTCACCGATGACATTGATATCATTGGGCAATCAAAACAAGCTGTGGCTTTAGTCTCTCTTTAAAATGCAGCAAGAAAGATGGGCCTAATCATAAATAAAGACAAAACAAAATTTATGATTGCATCTAATAAAAACTGTTGATTTATCCCCCTTGAAGATAAACATTTATACCTTTGAAACCGTAAAACATTTAAAATATCTGAGCACATCGATCACAAGTTGCGATGATATAAAAATTGAAATAAAGAATAGAATATTTGTGACTAATACATGTTACTATGGCATTAAAAAACAACTTAAACCCAAACTAATCAACATAAAAACTAAATTAAATGTATATAAACCTTTAATAAGGCCTGTTGCCCTTTATGGAAGTGAATGGATACTTAACAGAACAGAAAAAGACCTATCAACTTTTGAAAGAAAAATCCTAAGAAAGATCTTTGGACTGGTACAACAAAATTGCATGTGGAGGATACTCTGTAATCATGAACTATATGGAAAATATTGGAAATATGGTGAAACTGATATTGTGAGAATCGTAAAGGCATCTTGTATCAGATGGCTGGGCCATGTGTTTAGATATGATGATGCATTTCCAACTAAAAAGATGAGCCTTTTTAAGAATTGAGGGAGTAAAATGAAAAGGAAGACCACCCCTAGACGGACACATAATGTCGAGCAAGATTTAAGGTTAATTGGAGTTAACCGATTAAAGGCTATTGCATCGAATGGGGTCAGGTGGAGGAAACTTGGAGAGATAGACTTTGCCTGTAACAGGCTGTGGAGCTTATGAAGAAGTATTTTTGCATTATTTACATTTAAAAAATAGTAATTGAACTTTCAGATATTAATTAGTTAATATTTAAAGTTATTTCATTATGAAAAAATATATTTTCTTTCTACATATCCCTATTACTGAAAAATGTGTAGAATTTAAAAATCTTTTTGTTATTGGGGAAACAGATATCGGAATAGTGCACGCTCTGAAAATACAAATGTAAAGTAGAATTTTTAAAGTTCATGTTAAATTTCTTGAGCAGTGGCAAGACTATTCAAGAATTTAAAAAATATTTTAATGTAAAATCTGCTTTGTCAAGTATCACAAGATCGTGGGAGGATGTGTCTATAGATGCTTTAAAAACTGCTTGGCATAATTTATGGCCGGCTAGCATATTTCATGGTGAGGATAATGAAGACGATAGCCGTGAATATGAAGGTTTTCGGATATTGCAAGCCAAAGGTTAAATTTTCCAATTAAGGGATTTTTTAAAGAAAGTGGAGAAGCGGTTATAAATGATGATATAACAGAAGTGTTTCATTGTGATGACAATGCTCCAATTATAAATAAATTAACAGACGTCGAAATCTATAGTATGGTTCTAAATCCAGAAAATACCGCTACTTATAGTTAAGAAAGTGACAGAGAAGTTATTGAAAATTTCGATTGATAAGTTAGTCGGAATTCTCAACACACCAATTAGAAAACTTGAACGAAGGAACTTTGTAACTGAATAAAATATTATGTCTGTCTACAGAATTAAAGAGAAAATGTTAACACAGAAATAGCAACACAAACAACTTACATCGAAAGGAATGTTTAATAAAGTAAACAAATAAATATTAAGCTTCTTTTGTAAATTCTATTACCCTTTACTTTATAAATGCTTCATTATTTCATAAATCACGATTTCACATTTTTAATTTTATAATTTCTACATGCCATTTTACAAGTTTTAAACCGATGATCTAATATCCGGAATCGCCGAAGTCCCAACGAGTCCGGATCTTGGATTTTATACTGTACCATATTCCTGAAAAAATGCAACGCTTTCTTTTTTATTAGCAGGCAAATTCCAGAATGGCATCACGATTCACTACAAAGGGGAATAAACTCTGCAATCTAATCACCAGAAACATTCCCTGGAATTTCAAAACTGTATACACCACCGCCACCACCAAGACAGATGGAGGCACTTCGCAGTGGCAAAATGCACGTGCAACCATTAGTGAGTTTCCTACTTCGGTGATATAGTTTTTTTGTCGGTGATTCTTGCCAAGTTTTGGTGTACAATGCGTATCATTGGGTGTACTATTTTTCTTATGTATTTAATTAATTAATTTACAGTGCTGTGTGAGTGCGAAATAATTAAAGAAATAGAATGTGTTATGGTAGTTTTCAGAGCTGTCTTCACTATATAATCCAATTTCACATGCAAACCCATGTTCTTATATCTTTACTTTATTTATTTTGGGAGATTGCAAATACACCCTTTTCTCAAAAAATTTTTTTATATGTAAATAAAGTAAATATACTGGTTGGAATCATTATATAAAACAGTCCTAAGCAGAAAAAGGAAGCAAATCAGAATTTAAAAAGGCTGATAAGCAGGAAAGGTATAATACTTTATTGCTTTTTACCTAGAAAAGGTGCTTAGTAAAAACAATAGGTATGTCATGTACACTGTGGGGAAAAAAAAGCGACAATTCTATATCTCCCGTTCTAGTGGGCCGATTGATGAAATTCAAATTGCGTTTTTCATGTCTCGGAAACGCGACTTAGGATATATATTAGATTTATCTATAGCATCATTCTAACATGGTATTTTGACACAAAATCGGACTTTTTCTGAAATAACATACCAATTTTTTTCCATATTTCGATTCTATGGCTCAAATTATGCCTAAATATTAAATTTTGTAAAATTTGGTGTGAATTTTAAAAATGTGAAATTAAAGGAGAAATTCATAAATTTAACTTTGCAAATTTTTTTCAGTTTGAGCCAAGAATAATTCACTTGGCGAACTTCTTAATATGTGGCAACCTATTTTCCTTCCCTTTCATTGTGCAGCGGACAAAAAAAAATCACATCGTTTGTGCCTTTTTACATTGTGGATAAGAGGGAAAAAAGTCACATCGTTCTACTTTCAAATAATTTTAACAATGTGCGTAAGCCACATTTTTTGCAGGTATACTTAGAAATAAATCTACTTTAAGATGATTTTCTTATCATGTTAGAGTGAAACCATGTCATTTGGGATGCCGTTTGTAGGAGGGTTCTAGCAATTCAGATTCGTGTTATAGCGAAACCGTGTTGTATGAGGGCTACCTGTATCTAACTAAAGATCCTCAGTGAATGTTATTTGACGTAGCTTTTACATTGCATCAATGAATTAAATTGTCATATTTGATTGAGTTGAAACTGTGATTAAATTTTTAGAACACTCTATGTGCAAAATTATGATGTGAAAATGCAGAAATAGCAAAAATGCAGATATTTAAAAGAATTGCTGACTGTGTGTACATATGCTAATAAAAAACTTTGATGATCAAATAAACATTTTAAGTATTAATATAACTGTATACAATATTCTTTATATTGATATACAATATTCTTTTACCAAATTTATTAGATTAATTTATTACCTTCTTAACTCGGTGAAATACCTTGGCTTGTTTCTATAAATGCAACTTTTTTTTATCTGGATCTATGATCGAACGAGCTGCACGTAATTCATGATCAAATCTTTTCATTTATGTTCTCTTATTCTTAATAGTGAGAACAGAAGGTAAATTTTGTTCACACTTGTAACAAATGTTAAATAAAGTTCCTAGTTTTTTTTTTTTTTTTTTTAGCAAATGTATGGAGACTCCTTTTTTTGCAGTTACCAAAATTGAGGTAATGAAACAACCTTAAACTCATCTTCAAGGATAAGATAATTTTTAAATCTAATAACTACCTTTTTTTTTTTTACCATTGCGAGATCAAATGCTAAGAGATCTAATGAAAATACAAATAAATTTTAAACTTAGTCGAATGTCTTTGTCTTTATTATTTCAAGTATGTATAGATGTTGCTATAGAAGTTTGGGTAGCTTTTCAGGATTAGAATTGAGATGCCAGCTAAACATTTCAATGGAAACATTCATTTTGTAAAAGCAAGTTAATATATTTTCAAGTGGACCTTGCATTTTATCAATTACATTCATTTAGGTATCCAAATATGCCAGCTAAATAAGTAATTTTTTGCAACCGGTAATTGTCTTCCAGCTTGGCTGATTACTGAATGTTACACTCAAAATATACTTTTAATTCTTTCAACTCATGAACACCAAACAGAACTTTCTCTCTCAAGAACCAGCAGACTTCAGTAGGGAAGAACAAAAATTCATGCTTTAATCCCATTTCACTATATAAAATTGAAGAAAAAGAGGGAAAAGCACAAAATCGAAATGACCTGCTTTTGACTGATTATTATATTCCATTTTTATACTGTAATTAAATGTGGGCTCTAAGTCTTGATCTAAAATACTTGACATGAGAGCTTCTCTATAAATAAAGTATTTTTAATCAAAATTGCATATTTTTATTACATATTTTAAATCTATATGTATTTGAGAATTAATATATGGGAGTTTCACATTGAATGAGACAAGAAAATAGCATAGATGTTTTATCTGGCAAGAGGGAAAAATCCTCTGGATACAAAATCACCTCTACATACACACTGTTAATCAAAATGGCACCATCCGTGCAGGAGAAATTCTATATGTGTTGGAGTATATCAGAAATCATTGTCATCATTCAAAGGCATTTTCACATGAAATTTCATAAAAAAAAGTCGCATCATCACAACATCGAATGATGGGTAAATAAGTTTCAGGACATGGCCTCCTTGTGTTTGAAAAACCAGCCCAGGACGAACAGCTTCCAAAATCGAAGTGGATGAAAAAAAAATTGTTAAATGTTTTTACAAAGTCCCCGAAAATCAATGCATTGTGCAAGTTCTGAACTTAGTGTGCCTCATGTAATGATGTGTCGTGAATTACGGAAACGTCTACAATTCTGGCCATACACCTTTCAGATGGTGCAGGCATTAAAACCTTCTCACAAACGTTGCATAAAGCTTTCTGTAAGAATTTGCATTGAATTAAAAAGAACTAGAAATTTAGTGTGGTAAATTTCAAAACAATGTTCACATTATTTGCACCAAATCTATGTTTCATTGCAAATTTTTTGCCAGTTGCAGTTTTTTTTGTAGCAACAAACAACACGCTCTCAAGGCATTTTGATGGAATTAGGAGGTATGCGACCAGCGAAATGATGAGTTGTCAGTCTCAAAGGGAATTAGATCTTCCAAGTGTACCACATCTTCCAAAGTTCAAAATATAGTTGTATTTTTCTTCATATTCATGGTTGTTCATGGATTGTGAAGAAAAGGAAATTAGGCAGGAACTAGCAGATTATTTTTCATATGTGTTTCACATCACTCCTGAAAATTTTGGGTGATTATTGAGTTGTTTTCAGATTCAGCATTATGTGGAGATGAGTCAATGAAATGACAATCTGTTTCACTATTGTTGTCTTGAAATTAACTAAAATCTCTTTCTGTATCTGAAATATGAAGAACACAAGCTCTATCACTTGTTGAACATTTCCTGGAAATTATATTCTGAATGCAAAAAAAGGAAATGATAACAACAGGAATGCTTGCAAAGTCAGTCAGTGAGCTCTGTGCAAATAAAAAAAATTGTGATAGTAATCCAGTTGTTGACTAAAACATAACTCCAAGTTTAAATATTGTAGAAAATGCATTATTGATGATTAAACATGGGAAAAGAAGGATGCACGTTTAAATAGAGGGGGAACTGCATACCCCTAAAAATCGTAGGGAGTGCAAGTTTTGTTATTTTCATATTGTCCCTGGAAATTGTGACAAGCAATCAGGGTTAGTAAAGGTTTTGCATTTCTTTAGTATTTAACACCAGAGAGAAAAAAATTAATTTGATTGCATTTTATCCACTTCATATTCATAGCAATTCAGTGAGCCTCAAAAGATTAGGAAAACAATAATAAGTATTAACTACATCAGTAGTAATGGGCCTTTCCAGCCTCTGCAATGATTTTTTGAAATGTAAACATTGACAGTCATTGAAATGAAGCAGTTATTTGATGCCAAATTACTCAGTCATAAGTCATTATCTTCTATTTGAAAGCAAGATGTAAATGTATCATAGCATAGTTTGTTCACAAAATTGAAACTGTTTGAGTGCAATGAATGCTCTGAGGAATCAAGCTAATTTTTTCACTACGTTAAACATAGTTTTTAAATGAATTCAGTCCTTAACCAGCAAAGGGTTTTGCTCAGAGTTCATGTAAATTTCACAAAATATATATATTTTATTAATTTTGTGCATTTTAGGACTGCATGTTTATATATTAAGTTAGCACAAAAAATTGTTGAAAGTCTCTATTTGTCCTTATATATTTGACAGTTAACTAAATTATTTTGAAAGTAATCTATATGATGAAGTTGCATTGAAAGTCAAATTTTATGTTATTTCATATAATAGCAGTTTCTGAATTTTAAATATTATCGAAAATTAAAAACAATTTGTAATAATATCAGTTATCATCAGAAGAGTTTTTAAAATATGTTTTAAACAAAATTTTCTGATAATTATTAGTTTACTATTTAGAATATAGCATCAGTTTTTTTTTTTAAACATTAGAATGGAGATGTGGATGATGTGGCCTACTGTGATCCAAACCATTTCTCCAGAAGATTCTCTATCGCTGATAGGGAACTGCGTCTAAATGCTATCTTGGAAAACCCAATTTTGCGAAGGTAAGTGTAGTTTTTTACAAATTCTTCAAAGTATAGGTATGTTTGTTCTATTTGTTATTTAATACTTTTCCAGTCATAAAATTATTCAGTCATGTTGTGTTACTGTGTTACAGAGCATCTATTTAAGAACATTGCACATGAAATAATTGATGTTTTCTGGTTCCCCCCCCCTTCAAATGCGATCACAGTTGATTATGAATTTACTGTGTGTGTATACAATATATGTTTTAGTAACTGCACCAACATAGAAAATTAATAAAGATGACTTAAAATGCAATGGTTATTGCTAATAGACCTAAGCTCAAGATGCCATGGGATATGTTATTTATTTTATTAAAGTCACTTCATGATACTTAAAGCTGTGTAATATGTACAGCTAATGACATGGTAGGCAATGTTTTCAACCTATCACTTCATATTAAGTTCGTTAGACCCTGTTAATAATATTTGATATATAATGAACATTTAATTTAAAAACTACTTTAACTGAAATTCGGATTAGAACTGTTAAATTCAAAATTATCTTCAATTACAAGTACCTGGCTAAAAAAAATTTTACTTTTGTTAGCATTATCACTACTTGCACTTTTATGGTTGTTTGTTATTTTTCAGCATTTTATATCAACTCTGAGAGACATGTTTGAAGAATTTTAAATGTTTTTTTCATGTAAAGGATTAAAACTACATGCAGATTAGAAGCAAAAGGAAATGGATGTTAAGTTGTGCTAAAATAACATTGAATAGCATAAGTAAGACATATTGTCGTGATAGTTAACTCTTAGAATAAGAGGCAATAAGTAATGATTTATAATGACTGTAGAAACTAATTTTGTTAACTAAACTCTCAGTAAAGAAGCCACTCATAGCTTCTATTCAGTTCGAAAGCACAACTCGTAATGTACAGGTATACCTAAATAGAAAATTGCAGATACATGCACAGTCATCAAAACAGATGGTTCTTAATGCCGACCGAACATATCAGCCCCTGTCAAATCACTTTTGTTCAACTTTACCTTATACTGAAATGATACATTATGCTCAGCAGTTAATGTAATAAATGCAATGCAAACAATAAATCAGCAAATAAAGTAGAAGAAATGTTTATATTCAGTCATTGTTCTAAGGCTAAAAGATAAATTTTAGAGATTGTTTTTTTTTAAATTCCTCACTGCAGTCTATTGCAAACTGCAGTAGATAATGATCACCAAGTCATCTGTTTTAATGTCTTTTTCTGATACTAATTTTGTTCTCTGTTCTAAGGAACTTGGGTAGCCATTGTACTACTTTTTTCATATTATTAGTAGTTTGGGTACTTCTGTGCCATAATTTTAATTTAGCTTCATAAATACTATTATGTACATCAGGTTCACCTATAGAGTTGATTGGCCTTCCATTTAGAAAGTGGTCAGGAGTCAAAAGTCTTCAAATCATCTCCATTGGAAGGGAAAGGTACAACAGGATTTGAATTTAGAATACCTTCGATCTGTAATACTGTGGTATTAAAAAAAAAACCGGTAAAGTGCAGAATCTCCTGGCGCTTTTTACAAGTGTAAAAAGAATCGGATTTTTGTCAATTTCTTTTGACTTTCTAAGTAAAAATAGATCGATGTGGTTTTGGACGAAGTCAAGGGAGTGTGCAGTGCCGAGTTTGTGAGATGTTTGCTTAAGTGAAAATAGGTCGATGTGTACATGGATACCAATCTTAAAAACCCATCAAGCAGTGGGATGATTCTGCACTTCCCCCCTAAAAAACAAAAACTCTTTTGTCAATTTAGTATTTCCTGCAGCTCTCTTCAGATGGTATTTGAAAGATTTGTCTACCTTTTCAAAGTCTGCCATGTGTGGAGTTCTAGGTGGATTAAATTTCCAATCAACACCTTTATTACTCAAATATCAAGACAAATCATTGTCAGGAATTCTCATTAAATTATGCAATCTTTTAAAGTTCCTGACAACTATCTGCGAAATTCTTGGCATTATCTAAAAAAAGGGGGGGAGCAGTTTTTCCTGTTCATGCAAAAAAGTCTCTTTAAAGTTTCTATAAACACTTGCGAAGTTAATTCGTTTATGATTTTTAAATCTGTTGCATGTGTAGCAAAACGTACAAATACAAATAAATGTACTTTCATATAAATCTTTGTTGGTGTTTAAAGAAATGGTCCTGAAAAATATACACCCAAACAATTAATTACATTGCGTTATTTATGTTGCTCTTTCTCTAGGCCGATAACCCATTAACTGTTGACATAAGACAGGTTTAGTTTTAAAATAAGTTATACAGTTATACACAACTTTTTTACATATATTTTGACTATGGATCTCAATGTATTTATCACTAAAGAAAATAATGTACACTGCGAAAAATAAAGTTCTATATCTTCCGTTCTACTGGGCCGATTGACAAAATTCAAATTGTGTTTTTCATGTCTCAAAAGCATGACTTAGGATATATATTTATATGTAGCATTTTTTCAATATAGGTGTTTTGACACAAAATCAGACTTTTTCTGAAATGACATGCTAATTTTGTTCCATATTTCGATTCTACAACTCAAATTATGCCTAAATTTTAAATTTTGTAAAATTTGTGCGAAATTTACAGAGAAATTTAAAAATTTATCTTGGTGAATTTTTATCAGTTTGCACCAAGAATAATTCACTTGGCGAACTTCTTAATTTATAGCAACCTATTTTCCTTTCCTTTTTTTTACTGTATATGATCAGAAAAAGATCACATTCACTGCTTTCAAATAATTTTAACAAAGTGCGTAAACCACATTTGGTATTATTGTTTGTAACGAATATGGCAAATTTCAAAACTCACCAGTGTGTAAATTCATGTATATCTTAGGAAATTTTAAATAAAAACTCTAATTTTTTACAGGTATGCCTAGAAATACATCTACTTTAATATGATGTTAAAAATTTTATAGGTTATAATACAAAGATTTTTTATAAAAATTTATAAAAATTATTTAAAAATACAAATTTTAAAACTAAAGCATAGAAAATGTACGAATTGTATTTGGATTAAGTCCAAATTTTGATTTCTGGAAGAAGAAATCAAGGAAGTTTAAAAAGTAAGTTTGAGTCATAGAATCAAAATAAGGAAAAGAATTGGCATGTTATTTTAGAAAAAGTCCGATTTTGTATCAAAATACCTATATTAGAACACTGCTATATTAAATCTAATACATATCCTAAGTCGCACTTTCGAGACATGAAAAACACAAGTTGAATTTCGTCAATTGGCCCAGTAAAACGGGAGATATAAAACTGTCCCACTTCCCCCCCCAACAGTGTACCATTTAATGAGTAAGTTTACTCTTATTAAGTAACAAGCATGGAAATGCTTTTATAGTATTCAAATTATTGTTTGCTGGCCTACCAATTCTGAGATGTCCCTCATCATCAAGAAATGTATTAAGATTCTGTATTTGACTCTTAGCATTTACCTTACCTGTTTTTTGTAAGCATTTTATATCCTCTTTATATATTTCTCATTGCACATTTCTTAACAGAAAGTCTTCAGCTCTGTTTAACTCTTCAAAATCCAAGGCATCTTCCTTTTACTTTTTCCTAGTTAAAAATAAATCTAAAATTGCAAATTAGCTTAGTATCGTTATTGATTAAATAAATTATATTGGAATCAATAAAAATACTCTAAACAGCTGCACAATCACTAGTATTAGTTTTTCAGTTCTTTTGAGAATTCAGTGGATATAAATGCTGTAGGAATATAAAACTGGGACTGTTCTACCATAATTCACTCCTCCCAATTTCTCAGGATTGAGTCCTCTATATAGTATATTAGCAGCGTTCTCCTGCAATGAAACATGTCATCACTGCTTGTCTTCAGTCTGTTGTTGTATGATACATATTCTATCTGCTACAAAGGTTTCTAATTGGAATGGTTCGTTTTGAACCAGGATAACACTATCATGGTGGTTGTTTCATAAGAAATTATTCATGTTCACCTTGACTTGCTGAAATTACTCTTTTAACTATTTTTACAAGCAATACTGCAGGACACAATTTGAGTCTTGTTATTGGTAGCAGTTGTACAGGCGAAACTCTCAAGTTGCTGGTCCCTAGGTTTGTAGACATTTCACGATTTTGTTACTGATTTACATAAAGTTACCGCTGCATTGCTAATTCAAATGCATTGCTTAAACCATGTAACTCGATCATAATTGTATCCAGTAGTTAACTCCAGTGTCACGTACCAGAAAATTCTTTCCATTCTTCAGCCTTCTTTTCTGGCAGAAAATCATTCCAGTTTCTGTAACCATAATTTCTGCAAGAATACTTTTGCTGTAATCATAAATGGGGCTACTAAGCCCAGGTGTCGAAAATGCTATCTATGATGGACAACATTAACGCCATTATCTATTTTAACATTTACGTCATTATCTGTTTTACTATTGAAGCCCAAACAATCTATTTTCAACTTCAGAATACCTAACGCTTTAGATCAGCGTATCTCAAACTTAATTTGCAAAACGTTTGTGAACTGTTACTGCGCCACAACCCTAGCCCCACCCCCATTACGTATAATTACTACCTTGGACAGGTACAGTAAAAACATGGTAATACAAACACATTTATTCTTGCCTAGTTATGCAAAAGTGGTGTACATTGCTAATTATAAACATTTAATTTTTTTTTTAATAGGAAGCTTGAGGTTGTTTGGCAGCACCCAGTAATTTAAAATTTGGATAAGAAAATGGAAAATACAGTCTCCAGTATGAATTTAAGCTGGAAAATCTGCTCATGTACTTATTTTTTAAATAAGGGCAAGGAAGCCCTCTCCACTATTACTGTTTAAGTTAGTTCAGAATGAGATGGAGATTTGTTTTTAAATTTTACCTAAAGTAAAGAATCCGTTTACATATCAATCTCTCTCCTTTTTTTTTTTTTTTTTTTACTGATAAAAATGTTCACTGAAAATACTTTTCACTGAAATGGAATGCAATCTGGTAGTCATCTATTTCACATTTTTTAAAATATTTTTCAGATGTTGTTTTAATAATTTGTTTCTTAATTTCTTGAGATACCTCAAGATCTATTTCAGAGAGAAAATCCAGCAGTGTTTCAGAAACTTAAGGTCAGTTGTTCTCAAAACATAACTTCAAAAATTCTATTTTTTAACAAAACACTATTTTGTCAATAGCTTGGAATGTAATTATTGCATTGTTCTGTAGGAACAAATTTAGCTGCTTTTATTTCAGAAAGGTAGCAGGTATGTATGCAAGGCTTTGAATCATCAAATTTAAATGAAAGTTGAAAAGGGTGGATTTCAAAGAACACTTCATGTCTATGCTGGAATAAATGTGTAAGTGCTTTTCTGCAGACAGTCATTGAACCTCAGTATGTAGGGTTTTGTGAATATACACTCCATTTCTTGATATAATGATGAGAATAGCCTTGAATGCGTGTGATGGAATTTGATGAAATTAATTACTTTTACACAGTCATCCAAAATGTCTTTTGTACCATTAGGAAGTCTTCAGTGCTGAGCTCTCTTGACAATGTAAAACACATTGTCAAGGGAACTCACACATCCGATGAGACCAGAGTAACAACCTGATGCAGACTTGTCACCATGAGTACTTAAAACAGCAGCACTCTGACTGCTTTATTCCCTTTTTAGTAAAATAAGAAACAATGGCATAAAAAATACCTGGCCCTATAATACATTCAGAAAATTACAGTACCTTACAACTAATCAAACAGCAAATTGTGCTGCATCAGTACTTTCATTAACTCGAATCATTATTAATCTATTTTATCATTGTCTCCTCTATATTGTCAGGAATTTCTTTAATTCTAGGAGAGACTTTGCTATTAGAAGTGATGGCATTAATTTTGTGAACTTGCTCGTCACCAAACATACAAAAACTTTCTTTGATGCTGGGCAAAATCAAATTTTTACCATTTGTAGCAATACCATAACTCAGTGGTTCCCAAATGCTTCCAAGTCACAGCACCTTTTTTTTTTTATTAAAACTTTTGCCTAAACTCTACCCTAAGTAAAATTATGACTAATCATAAGTAACAAATAGAAATAAATAAAACTTGTGTATCTTTGCTATTTAATCTTTTTTAACTTTATTAACATTAAATTAATAATAAATGTGATGGATGGGCCTGCAAATCACTGCCCGTCTTCTCAACTTCTGAAATTAAACTGGATATAGCTACCCTACTTTCCTTTTCCCTGTTGATTTTTCTCAATATTTGTTTTTTATTACAGTGACCTTTGGAAACCCAGCCTCACACAAATACAATATCAAAATGGAATAAAATCTGATGAGCCTTATCACATTGAAGGGGATATTCATCTTTTATTGAAATACAAATTTCTGTTAATTCCATGCTGCCGAACCTTTATTTCAAACTATTGTTGCAAGGTAACTCGATTCTGTTTTTCCGTAGACATAAATTCAGAAAGAGTACTAGTGTTAAATGCATGCTGAATCCATGCAAACCTATCGAAATTTTCATTTTTAAAGTCTGTCTCGAACCAGGTAATTAGCTGTGATAAGTGCCCATCAAACATGGTTTTTATATCTTAAGAGAGATCAAGTTCATTTGACTTCAGAATTGCTGCAAAATTTTAAAAAAAGTCTGCTTGCATCTTCGTTCAATTTTCTTCTACATACTTTTTATAAGAGCTGGTATTTTTCTGTTGACTTCGAAAGGTGCATGCAGAGAGAGATTAAGGCAATTCATCTTTTTTCTAAAAAGTCACTTAAAATATGCTAATTTTGTTTTTTAATTGGCAATGGCAAAATCGTCTGCATCTTTGTATCCTTCCTCTTAAAGGAACATAAAAACTTCTTGCCGCAATTTAAAGGTACACTGCACAAAGAAAGGGGGGACAGTTCTGTATCTCCCATTCTACTGGGCCGATTGACGAAATTTAAATTGCGTTTTTCATGTCTCGAAAGCGCGACTTAGGATATATATAGCATTGTTCTAACATAGGTATTTTGACGTAAAATGTCTTTTTCTGAAATAACATACCAATTTTTTCCATATTTTGATTCTGTGATTCAAATTATGCCTAAATATTAAATTTTATAAAATCCGGTGCGAAATGTATGGAGAAATTCAAAAATTTAACTTGGCGCTTTTGTTTCCAGTTTGAGCCAAGAATAATTCACTTGGCGAACTTCTAAATATATGGCAACTTATTTTCCCTTCCCTTTCACTGTGCAGGAGGGGGTGAAGTCACATCATTCCTCCCTTTTTACATTGTGGATGAGTGCAAAAAGTCACATCATTCCTCCCTTTATACATTGTGGATGAGTGCAAAAAGTCACATCATTCCTCCCTTTATACATTGTGGATGAGTGCAAAAAGTCACATCATTCCTACTTTCAAATAATTTTTAACAAAGTGCGTAAACCACATTTTTGTTATTATCGCTTTCAACAAATATGCCAAATTTCAAAACGCCCCAATATATAAATTCACATATATCCTTTCATTCAAACCTTCCTTTCATTGGACGAAATTTTACAAATTTACTATGTTCACCATACTTTCTAACACCTGATTCAGTGCAGGACTCAGGTGCTTTGACTCAAGCACTTTTGCATGAAATAAAGCAGTGGGTACATAGTGCATTATGTGATGTTCTTTGAATGTGTGTCTGTAATCCTCCATGGCTACCAGACATGGAGGGAGCTGCATTATTACAGACACCAATGCACTTAGGCTAATTCAAATTATTTTCAGGTATGAATGTATCAAAATCTTGAACAGGTCCTGAGCCTTTGCTGCTGCAATGATATGTTTACAAAACAGCAATGCTGCTGCAGTGATATTTTTATGAAACAGGAAGGTCTTTAATATTATTACCATCTATAAACCACACAGCATATCAAATGAGCATCCTTATTATCCGTAGCCTCATGTAGCTACATTCCAAATTCCATGCCTGTAATTTAATTTTTCCAATTAATTGATCGTTGATATCCTCTGCCCTAATAATCCTAATAATTTCCCATTAAAAAATTTACTTGCACTAACTTCAAGGTCTAAGTAATGGAATGTAACAACTCTTATTGATTTGCCATGCCTCTGCCCGACCTTTATAGAAGCTCTGACTATCTTAACAGTCTTACCTGTAACCAAGCCAAGTGGGGGAATTCCCAATTTATATATTGTGCCTGTGATTCACAGATAAGTGTGTTCCATGTCTTGTGACTGTTATACCTCGTATGCTTGCTCTAGCGATGGTTACTTAATTCTTTATTGCCCATAAAAAAGTGGACATGACTTGATAATAGTAGCGTTGACAAAAAAAGGCTCAGTTAAGACACAGATGAAGGCTCATTAGAACTTATGATATGAATTTAAAAATTATTGTTGCAGATGAGGCAGGGAGAATGAACAACTTGAGAGCTTCAAGGAAATACAGATTTCCAAAAGCAAACATCTGCCTCTGGAGAGAAGATTTCACAAAATATAAGAATGAAGATTCCTCAAAATCTTCTAGTTTCCTCAAAAAAGGAAGGTTTAATGAAGTTGAGCAGCGAATGTTAAAATTCATAATAGAAAAGTGAAATGATGGCTGCCCAGTATACTGTGCAGTTATAAAATTGAAAGCGTTAGAAGAGGCTGCTCATTTAAATATTTCTAAAAAGGACTTTAAAGCAAGTATGGGTTGGTGTAGAAGAATGATGAAATCGAACAGTTTATCACTGCATTGGCAGACGACTCTCGTGCAAAACTTCCTGACGACTTTAGTGAAAAATTGTTGAATTTTCAGTGTCATGTTAGATCATTGTGTAAGAAGTGCAAGTACAGTCTTAAAAATACAGGAAATGCAGACTAAGCATCAGTCTATTTTGACGTGCCTTCCAACTTAACTGTAAATAAGAAAGGTGAAAAACCGTCATCGAAGTCAACTGTTTATGAAAAGTCCAGAATTACTGTTATGCTTGTAGTTACTGCTGATAGACAAAAACTTCGGCCTTACCCTGTATTGAAATGTAAAACAATGCCCAGAGAAAAGCTGCATCCTGCAACCTTTTTTTTTTTTTTTTGAGTCCAAGAAATAGGTTGGATGAGAGAGGAATGGGTATTAGACTGGTTGAATATAGTATGGGGAAAACAGCCATGTTCTATGAGATACATTCATTCCATGCTAGTCCTTGATGGATTTTGAAGCCACTTTGCATCAGGTGTTAAAAAATTGAAACACTTTATTTTTATCTTAGGATAATATCCAATGGTATGACATACCATCCGTAGGTTCTTGGATGTGGTTGTTAATGTGTGGTTGTTAAGAATGGGTTGCAGCTTCCTGTTAGAAGATTGAACCTGACTCGATAGGAGTTTCAAGAAATGCTGCATTTCCAATGATTCAGATGGGTCTAAAGATGACATTTTGTGGAGGCCTGAAAGTGAACTAGCATACTGACAATACCAATGCGACATAGAGAGTTCTGATTCTGAGTAAACGTTTCCTTTTTTCATTTGCTTCTTGTTACTTCATAATATTACATAATTTTATTCCATAAACGGAACCTGTGTTATTAATTATTATTAAATAAATGCTTATGTGACCAAATTCTATTTTATTTGAATTATTTTTGAAAAATGAATGGATCGCATTAAATTCGATTTTCCCCTTCAGAACATATGTATGAAAAATTTTAGTGTCACATTACTTTCGGGCTAATACAGTAATTTTCTACAATGTGCTTCTCACAAATTAAAGTTGCTTTGTTTTGGGGTTTTTTTAAATTTAACATTCTTTGTTTCCCAAAATTTCCAAAGGTTATTTGCTTTCTTTTGTAAATCCACTGTGAACCCAGTTTTCAGTTTGTTGAAGCACTTCCTGCCATGAAAAAACCAAAACTTTGTCTTGTACAGTAAGATCAGAGTTACTCATCTGAATATGTCCCAGTTCCAAATGTTCCTAAAAGTTCTCGCTCTCAACATCTCTCCATGTTCTAGAACATAAAATGTATAATCATCTAATTATACATTGCAGAAATCCTGCATTGAAATTTCCGTTGGCTGTGAGAATATTAATTCTGCAGTTATTTTGGGAATTGCTAAAAATCCAAGTTATGTAACAAAACTTAATTTAAACATCTATTGCATATTGATGCATTAATTTTGTGTTTTATTTTCAAGGTAGCAACATATATTCTCGAAACCAAAATGTTTTTTTCTTTCCTCTAACTGCAAACTATCTGTAAAATTATGAATCATGAAATCTGATGTACTTTCAACATCTTGTAAACACTTCAACCTATGTTTATGGCTTGGTGTATCTATTAAAGCAACATGTTGCAATTAAAAACAAAACTGTGCCCTTTTTATTTGAATAAGTGCAAATAAATGTTGTGTGAATGAATTCCTCATTGTGTTTAAGTCTGATACATCATCTGGCTTGGAATTATCGCATTCGGCTACTCTGGTTTTCTTTTTCTTTTGTTATGATGAGAAAGGTTCTTTTACATGTGTGTCATTATTTGCTTTTGGAAAATGAATTGCCTTGTGGTGATGTTTCTGGCAAAAGCAAGAATACTTCACTGAGCAGTTTGGCACAGAATATGATTCCAAACAATTAAAACATAACTTATTAGGTTTCATAAGTTCTACTCTTTTGTTTGTGTAATTTTAAGTAAGATGGGCTATTTTCTAGACCGTGGTTCTTAAGATATAAAATTAAATTTAATGTCTTAACATCTGACAAAAACACTTTAGTTTTATTTACTATTACCATTAAAATTCCGAGTAAGAGGGTTTCCACATGTGAAGTATTAATCAATTTGTTTATGTGTTGAAAACCGTTTATCTCCTTGCCATACTGAAATGTGAGAAGTTATCTGTTTATTTTATTCTGTGTTTGGTGTAATTTATTCTATACTACAAGTTTTTGACTCCCGAATTCGAGTACATTTCTTAATCCCAACTAGTCACTAGGCATGAAACAGATTGAATGCGAGTTTCATATTGTTTGAAAGTTTTTATAAAGTGCTCTAAACAAGAATAAGGCATTGGCTGAAACTCTTTTAAGACTATTTCTTTTACTTTCTCATAATGTGCAATATCCTTGGCATGTAATACATTAAGTTATATATCTTTGTGTGATATATAACTTAATATATTCGAAGTTTTATCCCGTAACAGGTTTAATGGAATTTCTGCTTTATCTTAAACATTTTTAGTAATAAAATCTAAAGTTCTAACGCTCTTTATTTATTGATCTAGCGATTCTGATTTTATTTCACTTTCACTTACATTGAATTTGATTTCAGTTATAAGCATAGCCAATTCTAATTTATCCTTTGACCTTTCAAGTTCTGTTACCCTTTTTTCAATATGCCTTTGCTCTTCTCGCTTTCTATTTTTGATTTTAATTATGCACTGTCCATTACCAACTCTTCCTTTTTATATATATATATCACTTTTTTCAATAATATTTAAATCTGTAGCTCTTATTTTTTCATTAATGTTTAGATTTATTTCTGAGACAGTAAGCCTGCGATCTTTTTTAGTGCCTTTGAACAACATCATTTCTTTAATGTAATCTTTTCACTCATATAACAGTACAGAATATACAAAATACTCACTTCTGAAATGGTTCGCTTGCTAAGAATGTAAAGAAGACTCGGCGAATAATAATAATAATAAAATCGCCATTTTTGTTGTTATTGAACTACTGCAAATACGCCTGGTGACAGATCTTCATATTTGTTATGGAAGGTAAACGTTGAAAGTGAAAAAGTAGGTAAACTTGGAAGCATATTCCACTTGTTTTCTCCAAAATGAATAATAAATGTTATATTCTTTCTGCAGACATACTTAAAGTGTACAGTTCCATAGAGACACAAAATCAATGTCATAAATTACTATACAAGCACACTGATTCTCTGGCTTCCAACAATCATATGTTGACTGACACATTAAAATGCAATCCTATGGACAGTACCAATTAAATTTAACACACACTCTAAACTCTCGGTGAAGAACCCACTCATGTCTTTGCTGCATTTGTTAATAAATTTAACTTCTACAGACCACAGAAGTCTTTATTTAGTGCATTTTATTGTGTGAGGTTACCGACATTTGGATTTGTTTCATGAAGTACAGTTGTAATCCAGTAGAAGTATGAAAGGCACCCCAAGCATCAAAACAGATGGTTCTTAATTACTACCTAGCAGTGATCACATGATTTCCTTGGAATCTGCAGGCGTTTCCATTGAACATCGCACCTAGTGTGTTGCTTATGCTGTTAGAATAATTGTAGTGAATGTTTAACTCTAATAGTATTAGAATAGCTTTATTATAAAATATCGTAGAATTTTAGAAAAAGAAATTGTGGGATATTTGCATTATTCTAATATCGTTAATATGTGAATTTTCATATTAATTCACAGATTAATTTTTTTGACAAAAACAGAAGTTATAGTGAAGACAAAATAATAAGATACCCTAGTTATCTTGTTATTTTGACTTTACTGTAACTTCTGCTTTTGTCATTTTGCATCAGAATACAAATTAGTTAAAGCACAGAGTTCTTGAATTTGAGTAAGAGCCTTTGATAGGTAACAACTTCCTGCTATTGATTTGAATTGCATAGTTTTGCTAGCCATTCTTGAGTTTGAGACAGAGCTTTAGACAACCTTTGCTGATTGTTACTCAGTTATGCTTCCTTGCTGCTTGAAGGGATTTATCAGCTTTGGTTAGTCATATGTTTTTCGCAGAAACTTAGGGCAGAGCTAAAGCTTAGTTAGGGAGATGCTAATTTTACATTTTCATTCACTTGAATGTTTTTTCTGCATTTCTCTCAAACCTCAAAGTTTTGGTTCTGTTACATTTTTCCAGTTTTTGCACAACTACTAGGTTAACATACTGATAAATAATCTTATTTTAAACCTCATTCCAGCTTGGTATTACTAGAGTCAGAAGGTAAGACAGGAGGATAAGTCATCTGACTCTCTACAATTCTATTAGTTTGCCATATTTGTGTACAATAGGCACTAGTTAACATGACTGGGTTTGTGTGCAAATATTTTGATAGCATTAAACCATGAGAAACTGTGTTCTGCAAAATGTCAGTGAATTTAAATTTAGTATTAAATATATAGAATACAAGCACTTTCACAGCATTTTAATTAGATAACAAGAAATTAATGTTTGATAGTCTGCAGTTGTTATCCAGAAGTTCACTTATGAATCACTCATAATATTTCTGGAAATTATATGTATTTCCATTTGACCAATAATGTAGCTCTACTACTCGTAGGGTATCTTTCATTTCAGCGTTTTTACTGTTCAATTTTTCTTTAATAATCATTAACTTCCTCACAATTCATGTTGGAGACTTTTTTCTTTCTTCTTTAACATCCTCTATTCCATCGTTTATTAAAAGATTGTTATGCTTAACCCAACCCCTTAATTGGACATTTTTCATCTTTCTGATCCAAAAAAAGAGCATTATTTTTTTATACCGTTAAATAGACTGCCCTGTCCGGAATTCGAAAATGATGAATATTTTTGCCAGTTAGCAGCTTTTTGCTTGACCTGTTAGTGGTCATAATATGAAATATCCCATACAGCAATCTCCAATTTTTCTTGCAGTGCACTCATGTTTTAAATAATAAAAAAAAATTCTTTGATACTATATTTACGAAATTAATTGTTTTGTGGTATTTAGGTTAAATATTTGCATAAAAAGAATAATTGAAAGTGCATAAAAACAGTTGTACAATCTTTCTTAGCCATCAGAGCCAAAAAACCACATTGAACTCATATACTGCAGATTATTTTATTGCTTACTTTGTCAAACAAATTTTGATTATGAATATCAAAAATATCGTGAAGAACTTGATGGCCATCTAAAATGCAACACCATGAAGGAAGCATTCAAATAGCATGAAACCTGTATCTTATATATATCGTGATGGTATACATAAATGATTGCAATTCCAGCGCACATGCACATCAAGGGTGACTTCAGCACTCCTTTCAAATTGTATATAAAGGGGGGGAGATTGTCATTTTTAATAACAGGAATTGTTCTTAATGGATTATTTATGTGCAGCTTTATTCAGTATGCATTGTAGAAAAACACAAGCATCTTTCAAGAACTTTTCTGAGTTTGACTGGGGCAGAATCGTTGCATACAGAGATTGCTGATTATCCTCCAGGGAAACTGGCTTTCATGTTAGATGTAGCCAAACAACAGTCAGGCGAATATGGAATCGGTGGATACATAAGAAAACAAGTGATGGTGAAAACCAGTTGCAACCACCTCGTCACACAGCTGTACACGAAGACAAGTATATGGCTCTGATGTAGTGCACATGTCAAAATTTGGTCAGTATGGCTGATGCCACCTGTGGTACAATACCTACACCTGTTGTTATTACAGTTGGCAATTACCCTTGTCTTCAGCTTTTCTCTTGTGAATTTCATTGCACTCACCTCGGAATTATGAATAGTAAGTGTTATATCTTTTTTTATCATTCCACTTCAAAATAAAAGCTTTCCTGCATCAAAATGCTATGGTGTCACTTTTTTTTGTCTCTTTGTTTTCACGTTATTAGGAAGTTCTCTGTCGAGATTATTCATTCCATCTGTATGTTTTGTATTGGATGACTATATCAAAGAGAATAATAATAATTACCCAATGTTACAATGCATCCATTATGTAGTGAAGGCTTTGTTAGCATCAGAACCACTTGACATAAATTTTGAAAATTCAGAAATGTTCCTTTGCCTGTAAAAGTTAATTATATCAAATTTATCCACTTTGTGCCTCGCATAACATATATATCTTTATACCAAATGTAGCCCTTTTCAAAGGTAAGTACTGCTTCCAAGTATGTTGGCTTTTATATAAAAGATCATCAGTTGATGCATTCTGTTCTAAGGTAACTGTATTCTTATTCAACTTGTTTATTTGAGAATAAATAAGCCAAAGCTTATTCAGTTTTTTTATTGAGGTGTGCATTAGTATCATCATTTTCATTATTAGAAAAAGGGAGATATTGTTTCCAATTGTGATACTGTCTGTATGACATCAGTTGCCTGAAGAAAGAGGTAAAGAATTTTTCTTTATTTGGCAATACCATCGTTCAGTTGGTGGTTTTTTTTTTTTTTTTTAAATACTATGCTCTGCGTAATCCAGATTCAAGATAAAATCCTCTTTTTTATAACTCAAATGTCATTTCTGGGAATGAAGATGCTCAGCATATACATGTATGTAGTATATATATGTATTACACAATCAGCTGTAACGGAATTGCCGAAAAAGCATTTGAAGTACTGAATCAAATTATTACTAAAATTTACTGTTATTCAAATGTTTTTTGTAAAATTAAAATGAGGAGGAGCAGACATACTGTTTTTTTCTTCTACAAATCCTTCCTGAACTCGTAGCATTGTCTTTTGATTCACTACTCTGAATAAAGGTTATCAGTCTACAAATTAGAACTATCATTTTCTGATTTATAGATCTTAAATTCACTGCCCCTGAGCTCACTATCTGAATTCATCATAGAAGCTGTTTTGGCATTCAACAATAACTTAAAAAAAAAAAGAAAGAAAAGAAATTACAGAAAATACAAAATAATTCTTTTCCATTCAAAGGATAAAAATCTCAGTGTGGAAGAAGTGTAGCAAGTAGGACTGTTTGTGCCACCTGTTAGCAGTATTCAGAAATGGAAGAAGAAAAAAAAGTTGCTGAATATAACAAGACATGTTAGTGTTGTTTTGGAGTAGGCATGTAAATTGTATTCTCTAAAAATTATCTACTTCTAATCTACTAAGCTATCTTCTAATTAACTACTTCTACTCTCTGCTAATGTTCAGCTTTTCCATTACTTTCCGGAGTATAAGGGGTTGTAAGTTCATGTTTAATTCATATTTTTTCAAAAAATTCTTTTATACTTTTAGCTAAAAATTTACTGGCATTGTTACTACGAATTCTTTTTAGTTTCTTTCTTGTTTGTCTTTCTTCATGAATAATAAGCTTGATTAAACCTTCTGAAGTTTCACTCTTCTTCTCAATTGCTATCACAAGTGTGAAATTACTGTAATCATCTAGTACTGTTGAAAAATAACTTCCGTCTATTGATTTCTCAAGTGGTCCAACTAAATCTATATGCCATAATTCTAAAATATCTTAAAATTGCTTAAATTTCACTTTTTTATACAGGCATGAAAGTTTTCCGTGTTTTCGCGGAATTCCGCTTTTTTTAACGTCACCCGGGCTGTTTCTGAGATCGATGCAGAACCGTTGAGAATCACGACCGGCAAATGTGTGTGTGTGTGGGGGGGGGGTATATATATATATTTTATCTCTAAAATTTGTCATTGCCTGAATGAAAATAGGTAATATATAACATAAATATGTATATTAGTGTGTTGTGTACAGCGTTCATGTATCAACTGTTATATTAAGTTACATAAAGAACATCTTAAAGAAGGTTAATTCATTACAATCTCTTGGTGATTTACTTTTTTTTTTTTTTTAGTCCAAAGGTCCCGAAGGACTATTACTTTCGTTTGGGCGTTTTGCGTTGTTTCACAAGAAACGGCGTATCACTTTTCAATTTGGTGCTTATGTTTCTTTGTTGGTTATTGAAGTTGTATTGGGTTGTCTATTGGAATTTTCGGAATTGTATTATGTTGGTTATTGAGTCTGTACTGGGTTGATTATTGGAATTGTATTGGGTTGACTATTGGAATTGTATTGGGTTGGTTTTTGTGTTCGTATTGGGTTTAGTTTATTATCGATTTCATATTTTGTAAAACTTTAATGAATTTTTGATTAACAAATTTAAGGATTTCAAAGCGAGCAATGGCAACGTTGTACAGAAAAAACAGTTTTATCTCCAGCGCGTGAGACTGTATAGGAAAGGAAATTCTAAAGATGTGCTCAGTTTAAAATTATTTTGCGATATTGCTCTTAAACTGAATTTTATCGTTTAAGTGCGAAGAACATAATATTTAATAAATAAAGGTAACATACAAAATGTTAAAAAACGCCCCCGTAATTTAAAATCTGAAACCTTTCAGACTTTTTTTTTTTTACAAGTGGAAGGTAAAATTAATAGCAAAATAGTAAGTACAAGTATTATTTTAGTTTAATTATATGCATATGCTTAATACTTTTTTATGCATTTAGTTTTTGTGTAATTTTGTGTCCACGCGCTGTTCAGCTTTTTTTGCCAACTTGCACTTTCATGCCTGTTTATAAGATGTCAGTGTCATTTTTCCTAATGTACAAGATTCACAATTGTTTTGGAAAATTTTTACATTTTCTAATCCAGTGACCCATAAGATCCCTCCCCCCGATTTCTATCAACCTTTCATAAGTTATGTGACCTAGTCTCTGATGACATTCATTAACATTATTAGTTTTAGCTTCTTCAACTATATTTCCTTCAACTTCAAATTTATTTCCATTTTTGTTAACTATATATAGAATGCTTTCATGTTTACTGATCACTTCTGCTTTAGCTTTCGTAAAAATTACTTTTAAATCATGATCTACAATTTTTTATACTGTCAGTAGATTTTCACTTAAATTTGGTACTTGCAGAACATTTTGTACTCTCAAGATCTTATCAGTTTGCATTTTAATGCTACCAATACGAACTAATTTGAACATGGTGCCTTTGTCATTATTTGTCGTTCTGCATCTTTGAAATCAGTAAGTATTTCTTTATTAGTTGCCATGTGAGATGTGGCTCCTGAATCAAAAATACATTTGATTTTTCTATTCTCTTGTTCATCTGTTTCATTCTTTTCATCATTTCTATCTTAAGACATGAGCTTTCTTTTTTCTTAGATACTTCAGATAAGCATGTAGCTGATTCATAATCTCTTTCCTTGCTTGACATTCTATGTTAAATTTCTCTGCTTTTGATGTTCTTGTGTAGTTTTCATTTTACATTCTGTTGATTTATGACCGAATTTTCCACAGCTAGAGCACTTTATATTATTATTATTCCTACATTCTTTTATTAAATGCCCTAATTTTCCACAATTATAGCATCTTCTTTCATATTTGGAATTTATCCAGTTTTCTATTGCCTTTGAACTTACTTCTATTTCTTTTCCTCTTTATTTTTTTCATTTCTTTTAAAGCACGTCTAATTGATGCTATATCCTTTTTCTTTATTGTTTTTAATGATTTTGACTTCATATTCCTTTCTACGTCCGTCTAGTATGAAGTAAATTAATCCTTTATCTGTAATTTCATCCCTTACTTGAATACTTTTATTTTTCAGAATTACAGCTGTATTCATGTAATCATCTATAGATTCATTTTGACTCATTTTGAGTTCAGCTAATTCTCAACATTTGATTTGAATATCATGTGTTCTTTCCACCATTAAATTTTTATTTTTTCCCATAACTTCTTTGTCTTTAGCATATTTTAACGCTTGTGGAGCTGTCATAGTTTGATTCATTATATTTCTTGCTATTGGATTATTATCATCCCAGATTTCCCAAGTTTTTATTTCACTTTCAAAATTAATATTGTCTCTCTTATATGGTTTGGTCTTAAAAAGTTTGAAAATATGCAGCTTCTATCGCACTTCTGCATATTTTCAAACTTTTTAATTCACTTTTGATTTTATTTCCCAATATAAGGGAATTTTCATCAGTTAATTTTTCTGTATGACTCAAGTTCACATATTATATGCCGTATTTTCTAATTTATAATCACTAATTATCATACAAATAAAATTTATCTCATTTCTTAGAGAAATTAGTGATGTTGCTTAGCCTAAATAACATCAATGTTCTATATGAAATTTCGACAGCAGAGGGGACAACCACGCTCTGGTACCGAATGATGATTTGAAGTAGGCATAGAAATTGTATTCTTTAAGAATTACCTACTTTTAGGAAAAAGACATTACAGTAATATATAAAAAGAAAACTTTATTAAAATAAGGTGAAACCATAACAAGCCTTACTGCATTCCACAAAACCACAACAATCTCTCTATATTCCAGATATATTTTTTAAATCAATCTTTTACAATCTAATAAAATATCAATGTTGCCAACATAGTAAAATTCAATATTATACTTTATAAGCAAATACTATCCATTAGTTGCAACAAATTCACTTTCAGTGATGCAGTTTTTCTCTTCATCACGTGAGAAGCAATGCAGACTATGAAGGCACAAAAATGATGAATGTGTGACATGCACCACAAACCAAGAAGTGGTCTGGCTAGTTCTTTATTTCCCAAAATGCACTTCCAAGAAATACAGCACATCAGGAAAGTTAGTTTTCCTTCCTAATCTGTGTATTTATATCCATATCATTTATGGTATAAAAGACTTAACACCCATGTGATGGTAATATGCTGTTGTTGCTGTAATAACCCTTTGTTCATATGATTGAATTGTGGCTGTGGCAAATGCACAGCTTCAGTATGCTCAAGGAATACATTTACATCATGTGCTGTTCAGTTCCAATAAAAACATTGTTCTGCAGTTCATTATCCCATTTTGATAACCATTCATCAAAAGGTACTGTCTGGCTATCTGCAACCCCATCAGAAAGCGATGAAAAAGTATTGACGAGGCAATGCACCATGCCATTCAAAAAAGTATGCAGCACAATGTATTGAGAAACAGTGTCGGGTTGCCCGTTGTAAGCTGGTAGGGATTTCAGCTGTTGTAGCTCTTCAGTCACAGCGAACAATGCGTACCAATCTCCACTTTCCTCTGGAATCAATGTGCCATTCATGACACACTGCTGGCTGGTGACTTGTCGTTTCAGCATCAATACCCTACTTTCAATATGTGCACACAACAACTGCACGTGAACAACCCACTAAGTGTGCTGTTTCTGATATTGATGTTCCCAATTGCCAAGCCATAACTATTTGACCTATTATATAATATTGACCTAGTTATAAGAGTAATGCTGATAAATCAGCTGCTTTTCCCATTGTGTCACTAATTGTGCTATATTTGGAAAGACAATGCATAGCTGCTTTATATTCTCCAACATCAGCCGCATAAGCAGAGGGCTTTTTTTAGTGGGCAAGTCTATTGTTATAGATGAAGGGTAGTCACTAGTATAATGGCTCTTCGGTATGTATATATATTGTATCAATTCCAGGGCTTTTTTTACTGGGCAAGCCTATTGTTATAGATGAAGGGTGGTCATAATGTAATGCCTCTTTGGTATATGTATGCATATATATATATTGTATCAATTCTTTTATTGAAAAAGAAGTGCACAATTCAACAGCGTATTGTATTTAACAGGGTTGCTATGCTACTCGAAAAGTCAGAGAATTCAAAAATTGACTAAAAAGTCTGGGAATATAAATATTTTAGTCAAAATCTGGAAAAGTCAGGGAATTTCATACGGCGATCTCTAAAACAAGCAATTTTAAAGCCAATGTTTGAAGCGATGACTTTCTTGGCGAATTATGTATCGCTTAAGCATCATTCGAGCAGCTGGCATAGAACGAATTTTTGCAGCTCCATTCAGATTGTCTTTTAGAAAGGCCAAGCAAGCAACTTTGGTTTCCAGTAACCTCGAGAATCAAGAGATTCACATGCACATATGCAGTGCATGTTTGGAAAAAAAAAAAAAACTTCCCATTCTCATATAAAACAAAATTGGTTTAATCCTAGTATACGGTACATGTGGGATTTGGCGACATTATGATGAGCAATAAGGAGGGCATTTCGGTGTTGGCGACTGTTTTCAAAATCTTGCTAAGACTGTAGTATATGCTAGGATTTTTCCACAAAATCTTTTAAACTTTTTTTTTCCGTTTTAATAAATGCCTTATTTGTCATTTTGCAGTAAAATAAAAAAATAATCGGTCATCTGGACTAACCATTTAATACAATTAAAATCGTTAATTATTGTAATTCAGTTTTTAATCATTAATTTATTAACTTTAATGTTATTTGTATCATTTATTGTGGCTTCTTCTTTCTAAATTTATTTATGGTTAGTTAATAATACAGTTTAAAGTCCAAGATCCGGACGTCCAATTTCCGGAATCTGGACCTCAAAGCCACAAACTTTTTTTTTGTATGTGTTACGCATGTGCATTTAATTTTTCCTTCCATAATTAAACACAAGGAGAGGTCTGATTCTTAATTTCACTTAGGTACTAAATAAAATACCTCATTATTGAAAGAATAAATCATTTAAGCATAAATTTGTGAGATTAATAATTTGGCTCCATAGCTGCATATTTGCTTGGCATACATCTCAAACCCAAACATTCTAATCAACTAGTCTATTCTACTAGTATTTTGTATCCCTGATGCAGACCTGGTGAATCATTATTTATTATATTTTCCTTTCATCTCTGCATGTTTATCAATGCATGACAACTTGAGTATCAATGCATGACTCCAGCAGTGATGTCTAAACTCTTTTTTTTTTTAATATTAGTAATTGAATAACAAGAGTATGGCAACCTTTTATACTGACATTGCGCTTGGCGATGATTACGGATTTAAGTTAAACGCACTAACAAATGTTGACGAGGAAAAATTAGCAAAAATTTCTTTATATATGCTAAAAATAGATTTTCTTAATGAAACTTGTATTCCAAAAGATAACATTTAGTGTTATTTGAGTTAAGAATAACTGATATGTTATTTACATAAACCTAGAACCGACGTCAGAGCTCTTATGCCCGCACTAGGCGTCAGAATTTAGGGAAGATAAACTTTTTGGAATTTGGAACAGCACCGAGTGGCAAAATTAAGGGATGACAGAATTTTTATAATTCAGCGAAAGCACTGGGATCCAAAGTTTAGGGGTGACAAAAATTTAGAACTTGGAGGCGCTTTGTAGCAGAATTTAGGACCCACGGAGACCGCATCAGCCGATATCTAGCACCAGCCGTAGATAAGTCTTAAGTATAATCGTGCAGTTTATTTATTGAGAACTCGGATTAGCCTTAAGCATGTGCAAGAAATAGATGCAGGTGTAATAAATAACTAAACTAATACAAATTCAGGCTTAATTCAGTACTCGATAGAAGCAAGACAAAATTTAGTGGAACAACTTGTCTTTCGTCACCAATCTTATGATACATAGCCAATAACGTATGGCAGACGCTATTAAGAGAGGCTAAAATTATCTTCACTGATTCTAAGGAATTTCAGTTAATGTACCAGACTGCGATGCTTCTTGATCTTCTTATTTGAACCAGCCTATGATTATTTGCAGACTGTTATTATTACAGCAATTTTAAAGCTTGAACTTCTGATTATGTCGAAAAGAGTTTCTAATTCTGGAGCTGCAAAAGGATCTGCAAAGCGAAAGAATGTTTTGATGTTCATTAAACAAAGCATGAAATTGCTGTGAAAAATAGATAAACGCATATCCGTGTTAAAATTATCCGAGGAGTATGGCACTAGAAAGTTAACTACGTATGACTAAGAAAACAGAACATTTTAAAAAATTTATTGTGGATTCCAACACTTCACTCGCAGTGAATAACAGAAAAATTGTTCCTTATGCTAAAAGTGACGATCATGACAAAGTGATGTTTGATAGGTCAGACACGAGGGCGTACCATTGATGGGTCCAGTGGTAATGGCAGAAGCCAAAATATTTCATGAAGAAATTAACTTAAAAACTGAGTGCATATGTTCGACAGGTTGGTTAACCAAATTTAAAAATTGCCATTGTATAAGACAATTAAAAGTTTCAAGAAGTTTGTAACCACCCCCATTACGTATAATTACTACCTTGGACAGGTACAGTAAAAACATGGTAATACAAAGACATTTATTCTTGCCTAGTTATGCAAAAGTGGTGTACATTGCTAATTATAAACATTTAATTTTTTTTTTAATAGGAAGCTTGAGGTTGTTTGGCAGCACCCAGTAATTTAAAATTTGGATAAGAAAATGGAAAATACAGTCTCCAGTATGAATTTAAGCTGGAAAATCTGCTCATGTACTTATTTTTTAAATAAGGGCAAGGAAGCCCTCTCCACTATTACTGTTTAAGTTAGTTCAGAATGAGATGGAGATTTGTTTTTAAATTTTACCTAAAGTAAAGAATCCGTTTACATTTCAATCTCTCTCCTTTTTTTTTTTTTTTTTTTT
>KK116793.1:103573-144183 GCA_000611955.2 Stegodyphus mimosarum
TTCTTGATATGATGAGAATAGCCTTGAATGCGTGTGATGGAATTTGATGAAATTAATTACTTTTACACAGTCATCCAAAATGTCTTTTGTACCATTAGGAAGTCTTCAGTGCTGAGCTCTCTTGACAATGTAAAACACATTGTCAAGGGAGCTCACACATCCGATGAGACCAGAGTAACAACCTGATGCAGACTTGTCACCATGAGTATTTAAAACAGCAGCACTCTGACTGCTTTATTCCCTTTTTAGTAAAATAAGAAACAATGGCATAAAAAATACCTGGCCCTATAATACATTCAGAAAATTACAGTACCTTACAACTAATCAAACAGCAAATTGTGCTGCATCAGTACTTTCATTAACTCGAATCATTATTAATCTATTTTATCATTGTCTCCTCTATATTGTCAGGAATTTCTTTAATTCTAGGAGAGACTTTGCTATTAGAAGTGATGGCATTAATTTTGTGAACTTGCTCGTCACCAAACATACAAAAACTTTCTTTGATGCTGGGCAAAATCAAATTTTTACCATTTGTAGCAATACCATAACTCAGTGGTTCCCAAATGCTTCCAAGTCACAGCACCTTTTTTTTTTTATTAAAACTTTTGCCTAAACTCTACCCTAAGTAAAATTATGACTAATCATAAGTAACAAATAGAAATAAATAAAACTTGTGTATCTTTGCTATTTAATCTTTTTTAACTTTATTAACATTAAATTAATAATAAATGTGATGGATGGGCCTGCAAATCACTGCCCGTCTTCTCAACTTCTGAAATTAAACTGGATATAGCTACCCTACTTTCCTTTTCCCTGTTGATTTTTCTCAATATTTGTTTTTTATTACAGTGACCTTTGGAAACCCAGCCTCACACAAATACAATATCAAAATGGAATAAAATCTGATGAGCCTTATCACATTGAAGGGGATATTCATCTTTTATTGAAATACAAATTTCTGTTAATTCCATGCTGCCGAACCTTTATTTCAAACTATTGTTGCAAGGTAACTCGATTCTGTTTTTCCGTAGACATAAATTCAGAAAGAGTACTAGTGTTAAATGCATGCTGAATCCATGCAAACCTATCGAAATTTTCATTTTTAAAGTCTGTCTCGAACCAGGTAATTAGCTGTGATAAGTGCCCATCAAACATGGTTTTTATATCTTAAGAGAGATCAAGTTCATTTGACTTCAGAATTGCTGCAAAATTTTAAAAAAAGTCTGCTTGCATCTTCGTTCAATTTTCTTCTACATACTTTTTATAAGAGCTGGTATTTTTCTGTTGACTTCGAAAGGTGCATGCAGAGAGAGATTAAGGCAATTCATCTTTTTTCTAAAAAGTCACTTAAAATATGCTAATTTTGTTTTTTAATTGGCAATGGCAAAATCGTCTGCATCTTTGTATCCTTCCTCTTAAAGGAACATAAAAACTTCTTGCCGCAATTTAAAGGTACACTGCACAAAGAAAGGGGGGACAGTTCTGTATCTCCCATTCTACTGGGCCGATTGACGAAATTTAAATTGCGTTTTTCATGTCTCGAAAGCGCGACTTAGGATATATATAGCATTGTTCTAACATAGGTATTTTGACGTAAAATGTCTTTTTCTGTCTCTGGCATACTTATGAAACTAATTCTAGCTGTAATGTGACATACCATCATGAAAATTAGTGCACATATTTTTTAATTAGGTATGCTGCTAAATAAATATAAAATACTTGAACTTATTTTTAAAAAGCATTATAGATTTCTTTCGTCCTTTAGCTGCAAAATGTCTGGAGAAAAGACATTTTTAAATCCTGATTGGGCAGATTCTAATCTCAATCCCCTGTGGCAAAAACAATTCCTATGTTAGTCATGAAAGTAATGCTTTGGGGATTATATATAGACACATACATATATATATATATGTATATATGTAAGTTGTATGTAATTGGCAAATTTTTGTGTTTTCAAGTGGTACCATAATTAATTTACCCTCAGCACAGCCAATGTGCAATATACGAAGAGAAGGGAATTTTCTTGAAACACACCTCAAAAATCTGGAAAAGTCAGGGAATTTCGTTTTCCTGTTTGAGTAGCAACGCTGATTTTAAAAAAACAAAGAAAGGACTATAATCAACAAAATTAATGCTTTTTGCAAAAAATGAAAATTTCTCTTTACACTGCAAACAATAGATTTGCCAATTTATATGCTGTTCCAAAATTTCATTAAGTTCCTCTCGAATTTAGATATATAGCAAATAGTACTAGAAACTACAAGACGAATTTTGATATTTTCACCAGTCTGCTCAAATCCATATGTAATTTGGTTTTTCAGAAAGCTAATACTAATAAAAGATAATGTTGGATTATTCAAAAGAACTTACAAATAATTGAGCAGATTAAAAATATAAAAGTTTGCAATATCAACTGCTATGACTTTGAAAATCTCTACACATCTCTCCCTCTTAAAGAAATTTATGAAAGCTGTCTTGAGCTTCCAGATTTTTTCCTGAAATGTTTACTTTTCTAAATTTGCAAAAATGGAAAGAATATCTATTTCTTGCATTTCAATAACTACATTAAAAATGTAAATATTCTTTACCTACCAACAAATAGTATTCCTTTCGGAAGTTCATGTTCAACTCATTTATGTAACCTGTATTTGTTTTCTAAAGAATTTAAATTTCTTAAAACCTTTCTGATAATGTTTTCAGTAAATCTGAACACACTTTCAGGTATACTGATGATATTCTTCTTGAAATTTGCAGCATCTGCCCCAAGTGTCTAAACTCTAATAAAACCAATAAAAATAAATTAGTTATAGATTATCTAGATCTTAGCATTCATAATCTTAAAGAAATAAGACTGTTTGATAAAAGAAGAGAATTTAATTTTTCTGCAATTAAACTTATAAATTGGAATGCCAGCATCTCTGAAATAGTAGTAGCAAATACGATTTTTAATCAAATTACCAGAATTTAAAAAGTTTGCACAGAAATTTAACAACAGGTGGAAGTTATTGTTTTATACTAAAATTTTACAAGAAAATGAAATTCCAATTAACATTACTAACAGAATTTTAAGAAAAGCTGGAGTAGTCTACACCTTATAAAGTTTTTTAAAGGTATGAATTTTATATCTGAAAGCTGAAATATAGAAGAATAAAGAAGGATGTTGTAAAGAATTTTATAATTTTCTATTGCAAGTATTTGTATTTCTGTATAATTTTTCTTTACTTTTATAACAAGGGGCCTACTCTATTCTAAGTTGTCACGATAAGCCCATGACATGAAGATTTTATTATTTTCCAACCGTTGTTTCTTTTCTTCCTTTTTTTTAAACTTTACTTTCTGTATAAAAAAACTTGAAAATTTCTTTCAGGCTTTTAATTCACAGTTTCAAGTTAACAGATTTCTTGTCTTCACCAATGAAACCCAACTAGCACCCCTAAGTCTCTCTTCTGGTCTTTGTTTTGTAATGAATGTTCTGATTTTGTTGTACTGTTATTTTCTTAGTATTACTATATTTTAAATTTCAGTCTTAATTTCAGTGAAAATATTTAATTAAATTCATTTTCTTTATTTGTCACAAAAGTTCTTTACATATGAATGTAGATACATTTATATTTCTTTAACGGATTGCCTCTGTGTCAGCTGAGTAAATTATGATTTTAAAATTTTTGAGTATTTTCATATTTCTTCATTTTAATTTCAATGGTAAATTTGGTAAAAAGTATCTATTAATTTCTTTTACTTTTCTTAACATTCGAATTTTTACATATGGGTTTCTGTATATCTCTATAATGGACCACCCTGCATCAATGAGGAGTTCAAAATTTTCGAATAAACTGTTATTAATTTAGAATGGTTCATCAGCTAATTTTTGATAAACAGAAATGCTGTGGGTTTCCATTTGGGAATAGGGTTTAATTTAGTCCGATGTACCTCCTGTGTATAATGTTGTATCAGATTTATTTGAATTCCTCTTTGTATGTTTTTTTCCTTCCACAATTCTTTTATTCTTCTGACCTTTTCTTGATTTATTTAATGTTTTATGGGAATTTTAAAATTTACTTGGTTTGAATTTTTGGGTCTTTGAAGATCTGGTTATAAATTTTTTACTTTTTACCTATAACTATAACTATATATATATATATAAAATTCAAATGGAGGACTTATTCCATATCCATGTTGCTTTAACTTCTGTTATGTATCATTTTGTTTGTCTGTGTTTATTCTGCTGTTTCTGTTTTGACTTAAAGTATAAAACAATGATAATCTTGGAGCCTTCCCCCCCCCCATATCCATGTTGCTTTAAATCTTTGTATATATGTTTTGTTTGTCTATGTTCATTCGGCTGTTTTTATTTTTTCTTAGATGTACAGAATCATATGTATATCAGAGTAGTCCAAAACTGTTAAACTTCTTTTTTGGAGGTTTAAAAACCAGTTGTACAATTTTGTCAATTTCTAGTCAAACCTTATAATTAAACTGAGGGATACTTTGTATTTGCGTTTTCTCTCGATATGAAGTAATATTGCATAAGTTAAAGTTCATTTGCATAAACATCACAATGCCTTTTTTTCCCTGGCTGTTCAATATGATATGCAACTCTTCTCTCCTCCCTCCCTTTTTTTAACTTCATTACTTGAATGACCGAAATTCTTTCCTTTTAGTGTATGCATTAAGAATAACTAGTTGTCTTATTTAGGTGACCCCAACAAAATGCCATGCCAGGTTTAAACACAAAACCATTCATTGTACATCTCACGTCGAGGGATAAAAGAAGGAACCAGGCTGGGCTCACTACCAGTATGCTTATTCCTCGGAACCTCCAAGCATATCTGCATGCAGAGCATGAAGAATAAGCAAGGCTTATGGGCTTGATCATTAATCGTTGCAGTGGGTCCATTGGTCATCTCGGAAGTCTGTTTAATCCTACTCCATGTTGAGGTACATCCATATGGAGGAAGCATTGAATGTGTAAGATTGCATCAAATAGTGATTTCATGATTATCCCCATATGTGTCATAAATGCAAGCAATTTACCCTTAGGAAACTCTCCATAAAAACATCTCTTCATATACAAATACGACTGAAATGCATTCTTCTGATTAACCAACCAAAATTATAATTTAAAAAATAAACTGTGTATTTTTTAGTATAAAAACATGCACACAGAGTGGGTCCAGTTGTTATTGACAAATATGTACAAGATTCAGAATATACCATTTTCAACTAGAATTACCCTGTTTTCTGAAGTATCAGCTGTGACTCACAGTCAATTGTGATATGTATGTGTGTGAATAACAGACGCATATTAAAGATTATGGAAAAATAACATTCAAAGAAACTGAATGTCACATTTAACTGATACTGAAATTGGTCTAATACCTTCAGGAGTCATCACATATTAAAAAATTGCTATATTCTGACCCACTTTTATTGACTTTACTTTGTCAGTAACTTTTTGACTTACTTTGTGAGTATGTGCATGCAAATATGTTGTAAACTGTAAATAAGTAGCTATCTGTCATTAGCTATTGAAGATTTGTTTATTTCTCCTTTCCGAACGTAAGATTGTATTCTTTGATATGACAACTTAACACCCAAGTTAGTTTGTTCGATACATGCCAAACACGTTGACAACATATGCTGTAAATTCCCCAAGAATTAAAATCGGAGATGAGTCTAAGAACGACATGGTTAATTTGAATGTTGGGAAAGAAACTGACTTGAAATTTGAACTTGTGGGCAATGTAAGATGTTGTGTAACTAATAGGAGGATAAAACCAAATGATGAGAAAAATTGTTGGTATTGTTTCTAATAGCAGATATCTTTTGTTATGTCAAAAAAAAAATTTTTTTTTAAATACCTTCAGCAATGACCTTGCTAGAAAATCCTCTGTCAGTGGCAACCAGTTTCAAGTAACCATGTTCGTGAGAAAACAGAGGTACTGAAAAGGAGACTTTAAGATTGCCAAATGCATGATAAGTTCATTTTTTTGCCTCACCTATCAGTAAAATGCATTGTTTCAAAATTCTCAAAAATCCCATCTGTTATTTAATTCGTGGGCTGTCTAGTGTATGTTGTTGGCGTGGCTAACTAACAAGAAACATTGCTGTCTGTTCACTGGAATCTTGATTTTTTATGATGTTTTAACAAAAAGAAAAAGAAAAAAAAAACTGTCCATTGACCGTTGCTTTCTCTTCTGTATGAGGATTTTGTAGAAATGTGGCATGCATTGTCATTATGCAAATTCATTGTTCACACAAGATATGTATTCAATGACAGCTCCTTTCACCTTCTTTTGAAGAACCAGCATTTAAAATGAACTGTATATGAAAAATAGCTCTAATTTCGACGTTATGATGTTACTACTAAGTGCATTTTTACACTAAATGTTTAAAACATTAATAACACTTACTCATTAATTAAAAAATAATAGCTAAAATGCGCTACTCTTTTTAACATAGTTTAATTTTAATACTTTTTTTTTGTGTGTGTATATGTGTATTTATTTATAATCATTTCTTCATCTGCGCACTAACTGCGAGAATTCTACTACTTCTAAGATAACTTTAGTAACAGCTTTTTAAAGCTAGACAAAAAGCAGATTGGCAAAGCTTTAAACATAATATATGGTATTTCTTTTTTTATGGCTAAAGAACTTATGTTTGGGTATCCTTGAAATCGATAGCTTTATTCAGAATTTCTGCTAATCTAAGGTTGTTTTTTGGCCTAGTTATTATTTTACATTGGCATGTACCTCTTCGAATTTGATATAGTAAGGTATTTTTAAACTGATTTTCTAACCTATATCTATATTATATATGTTACGGTGAAACACCGAAATATGGAAAGTGTCGACTTTCACCGATGAATGTCAACATTCACATAGTCGCTTGGTGTATGTCCGAAATATTTTCCAAATACTCTTATTTCTGATTTACACCGGTAAATGTCGACATTCACCATGTACTAATGGTGAATGTTGATTATATAAGAATATTATATTTTCTTCTCCGTAATTCAATCTCGAAAAAACGCCCTTGAAACTTAAAATAAACTTAAAACACACAGTACATTCAAAATGAGAAAGGAAAATAATAAATT
This sequence comes from Stegodyphus mimosarum, assembly GCA_000611955.2. Taxonomy (NCBI): domain Eukaryota; kingdom Metazoa; phylum Arthropoda; class Arachnida; order Araneae; family Eresidae; genus Stegodyphus; species Stegodyphus mimosarum. The sequence continues at coordinate 110,679 of KK116793.1, forward strand.
AAAGAAAATAATAAGTTAAAAATTTACTTAATTATACAGTACGTTCTAAATGAGAAAATAAAATAATAGTAATAAAAAACTAAATTATGTTATTCAAACGTTATTTATTGCAACAACTTTGACACTTTGAATTACACCAGAGGCCCTTGCTTTTACAACTGCATTTACAGGAAGCAACCAGTCGCCCCTTTATCTACGCCTCTTTTCATGTCATTTTCATAATCACTGCATAGAAAATATTTGCTGCAAATTTTTGCATTTTCTTTCTTATCCTATCTTTCGTCAAAAGCAAGTTTTTTTTTAGGAACAAAAACGGTGAGTGACATCTAGAAGTAAAGTTGTATCAGAAATTCAAAAATTAAAATTTTAAATTAGAAAAACTTAAAAAAAAATAGCTGATCATTTTAGATACTTTATAATCATATAAAACACAAAGTAATTTTGCATAAAAAAGGGCCTTCCTCCTTACTATCCTTTTTTAGAAAATTAAATTAAGTCTCTTTAGATACTGTGTGAGTAAAGCTATTTTATCAAACTTAAGACAACAGTCTTGCATATTTTATTTATTTAAATGTAATGTATGTGATATAGATGTGAGTATAAGTCAGAAAATTATTTTTAAAATATCTGTTGTTATATCGAATTGGAAAGGAACAAGCCAATGTAAAATTAATGTCTAGGCTAAAACGTGCAACCTTAGGTTAGATTTAAATTTTGAATAAGACTATCAATTTCTAGGGCAATCGGACATAAGCTTTTCTTCTTTAACAGCAGGATGAAAGAATTACCATACATGTTCAAAACTATACCAGTCTCAGGTTGCTTTCAAAACTGGAAAACATGAAATAACAATATCCCTTCTGTTCTCATTTCCATGAGTGATTGGACTTTGCTACTGTGTGAAAAGACATGTTATATAAATGATACTTTACCATGCAGAATTTAAAAGGAAAACTGATTAAAACTGTAGAATCAAAATCTTCTAAATAATAATTTCATTACTAGAAAACATATATATATATATGATGAAAATTACTTTGGAATGTGAGCATCATTCAAATATCTCTTAGCAGCTGAATGGAACTTCAGTTTTAAATGCATGAAATGACAATTGATGCACCGTACTGACATCAGACTACTTCCTGTTAATTCCTCCTTTAAGGATCATGGCGGCGAGACATCACACAGAAGAATGGCCTAACTCTTCTTTAACCCTGAATTTCACTGTTATAGCTTTATTTGAATGGTCTTAAGTTTGAAATGACCTGCTGTCACATGGCTTGGAGTGGAGCTGGAAAGAAGGAACTTGGCCAGCAAATCGTCGAGACCTGGAGTGTAAGCAGAAGCATATCCATAACCAGCAAGACTCAGGCAGCTTCCTTTTTTAATATTTCTTCACTGTTGAAGACTCATTGATAAACTCAACATATAGATATGTTGCGGTCATATATATTGAGGTCAATATATAGATATTTATATGGTTGAGGTCAACATATAGATATTTTATGTAGAAATCCAACTTATGTTGTTGGACCTCTACATAAAATTTAATGGCAGTTTTGTGCCTTACATTTCTTAAATGCTCATGGTTTCTCAGAAAGATATACTAATAAGAATTTACCTTTTGAAATATCCATTTCTTTAGGCAATAAGGAAGTGAAATGGTTTTCTGTGGTCTTGTGATTAGGTATACCATTGTCTTCTGCTTCTGGATGAGAATCGTTGGCATCTTTTTTGAAAAAATGATTATTTAACAGCACTTAAAACCTGCTGCAGCAAGTAACACTCGGAAATTTCATCTGCTTATATAACTTTGCTGTGAACATCTATGCTGACTGAGCAACTGAACTTGCCACCGTTCTGTGTCTTAAAAGGACATGGATACCACTTCTTTTAGTTATCAAACCATTCCTTGCTAACCTTGAACCTGTCAATGTAACCAGCATTTTACTTACAAAATCAGAGTATAAGGCTTTTGTCAGTTCTCAGTAGCGGTGTGACCTGCTGGATGTTTCTCATTTACTGTGTGAGAAACATTTCTTCATCTTCCGGAATATATGACATTAGTTTGAGAATTTCGTTGCTACTTTTACTCTGTCTAGCCATTGTATTTCTTGAATGTTGTGCAGCTAATCAACGTAGACTTGTTCTTGCAGTGCTGGCCAGTTCCATACCTTATTTGTGCTTCTTGGTAGCTTTCACTACAGTCATCTCATCCTTTTTACCACTTTCCTTTTCTGTATAATTATTTATGGATGCCTTTCTTGCAGTGCAGTTACCTCCCTTCCAAAAAAAAAAAAAAAAAGCTTGAACAAAAATTGAAAATGGATTGTATGGATGTTAACTTTAAGAAGGCATGTTGACTCAGAATAACAATAGGAAATAATTATCCACAATCCCTCAGAGAGGGAAACTATCAGCTCTGTTGTGATCATGTGAAGTTCGGCAGAAAAAGCATATATATTGCAAGACATTGCTCATTTATCAAGTTAAAATTTCTTAAATGTTTTGCTTGTCTTGCATGATACTTGCAAACCAAGTTATTTCTGTATTAGTGTATTTATTTAATTGATGATTTATTTTAAAATTATGTCTTTTTTACATTTCTGTACCTTAATTCTCTTTTAGGAGAGTGGTACAATCTACTCAAGGGCTTACATTTGAAACGAGATGCCGGATAAAATCTCGTACTATTTTTAGTGATGAAATGGAAACGATGATCCGTTTTCTTATAAGGGTGAGTTTGTAAATTTTCAAATTTATGTACTGTACCTGATGCTTTTTAAACTCATTGGTTAATAAACCGAGCCACTTATTGCATTCAGATTTTCAGGAACAAAAATGAAGGTATACTAATCAATAGAAAAACTATTGTTTGTTAAACTCATCTCCACTGCTTATAAACCTCAAACTGGCAAAAGGTTTGAGTATTCAGGTTCAGAATAATTTTTTTGTAGCTGATAAAAGCTGTTTCTAGTTCATTTATTTATCTCTCAATTATTTAATGTTTTAATAAACCGCGTTTAGCTGAAATTTCGGCCAGTGTAGTTAGAACCAAGACCCCCCCTGGAGTGTTGCATACACTTCCCTGGTTCTTGTCAGACAATGTTTTCAGATCTCTTTGTCCAGAATATAAATGATTGTAAATGAATGAGTGTTTTCCAGGATTAAAAAATAGGTGATGCTTAAGTGAACACTTATGCCTTTTCTCGGACGCCAGCTGATAGGAGATGGATGTGCTTACAGGCATTAAGTTTGCAGTGTGATCTCAGAAAACATCATAAATGCTTCCTTACATTATCGTATATTATTAGTCTTTGATTGAAAAGGGAATTGGTCATTATGGGCAAAAGAAAAAATATTGATTATACTTATAATAACCATGAATGACCAGTCGGCTTGACAGACAGAAGTGCTATCTTCCTGGTAGCAAAAAATGGAATTTTGGATTTGAACAAATCCTTGGAAGAAATACTTTTTTAGTGTGTACATGACTTGTAACATGTCAAAAATACCTAAACGAAATAGTTTAAGCCTCAAAGAAAAGAATAAGTTGCTGAAAGATTATGATATGTTTGACAAATGCATAAAGAGAGCTGCAGATTTTAAAATGGGGATTTCCCAAATAGCACTGTGCAATAAGCAAAGGAATAAAATTCATAAAGAACTAGCAAAAATTGCAAATGTCTCAAGCAAGTGCAAAAGGGATGGGAAACAAGAGACACTGAAACCCCTCTTCTAGAAGGGTTTCAAGCTATGATATTAAAAAATGTTCCAATTTCTGTAACATGTTTGACTGCAAAAGCTTATAGAGTGAATGGTTTGCTTTGAAGCAGAAGACGTGAAAAATGTGCAGTGGCCTTCCCAGGACTTGAATCCTGGACCTCTCGAATATGTGTCAAGTATACTTCCAATTACACTAGAGCATGCAGAAAGGAGGACGAAAATATGATGTATATCCCCCTTTTAAAGTGCAACTGGGGATGAGGAAACCCAATTGCCAAATCTTAGTGGTGATGAATTCTCCTTCACCGTCTTTTAGTTCAGGTGCCACCTGAAGAGCCGTTGGGTTATTTTGATGCTGGAGACTTGAAAATGAGCAGTGTCCTGGTCGAAGGGTTCTTCCAACTACATCATGAAGGCATGCTAAAACGGAGGGAGAAAATACCTTATAAGTTGTAGAATTTGCTAAATTCGTAGAATATTTTCTGCCTGCTGGGTGGTTGACAAAATAGAAAGAGAGAAATAAAATTGTTTATTTGAAACTACATGGCGGGAAACAAGGGGCATATCATCTTTCAGCTGAGAAATCATGTTTTACATAGGCTTCTGAAATAATGCAAGCCACATGAAATTTATAGCACAGATGAAACTAGTCTGTTTTGTAGAGCATTACTGAAGTGCACATTAACGTTTAAATGTGAAGCAGCTGCTGGTTTTAACAAATTAAAAGAATCAGTTACTGTGTTATTAATGTCGCATATGGATGCCACTTTAAAATAAAGAGGGTGCACTTTTAACTGTTTAAACGATTTATTTATTAGCCTAGAATATTATATATTGCAGACCACTGCGATGCTAATATAGTTCTATATTTACATGCATCTAAAAGTGTTGCCATTTACAAATTACTAAATACTACATCTTCCTTTTTTAAAGAGCCCAAAATCATTCCAAATACCTGACTGGCTTTCTAATCACTCTCCACTTCTAGTTCTTTGCTTTTCATCCCTTGTTTCTAGGTTAGCGGAGCTTGGTTGTTCTTCTAAACTTTGCTCTTGAGAATATATGGGATCATTTCTTTTACATGTTTTCTGTGCATCAACTCCTTGTTCTTTTCCTCTGATATTCTCTTCAACAGCTGAGCTATTTTCTTTATTAGTGTCTTTGTCTTTTTTTATTTCTTCTAAGTACTATTTCTCCTGACTTCAGTATATACGATCTGGTCATCTTCTATACTTCATCTACAACTTCTGCTTTCCAGTGATTATCTTGATATACCCTAACATAATTTCCTTCTTAACAGTGGTAATGTTTCTATATGACGATCAAAATATAACTTCTGCTTAACTATTTCTTTGTTGATTTTTTCTTTTATGTTTTTCACAATTTGAGGTTTCAGTAATTCTTTTGGTGTAGGAAGAATTGTTATTTTGCTCATAAGTCATTGAGCTGGTGATCTTAACACTGGATTTTAACAATTGGAGTGTTCCTGTGAACTAACAGTGCTAGATAGGAATCGGCATGATTTGCTTGTGCTTTCTTTAACAAATTTTTGCCATCTCTACTGAACACTTTGCTAATCCATTTGACTGCAGATGATATGGAGTGCTCTTTATATTTTTAAATTGGTATTTTTTGGTAAATCCTCAAATTCGTTACTTGCAAATTGAGGTCTTTGGAATAGTAATGTACAGTTAATAAGTATACATCTTTGCTAATCTCTGATAAATCTGCTCCAATTTTATACCAAGGTAAATTAGGAACTTCATGTGCTACCGTAGGTTCCCTTACGTTTTTATTCTGGTATTCGTTATATATAGGACATCTTGGAATTTTATCTTCTATCTGCTTTTTATAAGTGGCCAAAACTAAACACCTCTAGCTCTTTTCTTACATTTTTCTTTACCGAAGTGACTCTCATGAATTAAAATTAATCTCATGAATAAATTAAAGATAACATCTCTTCCAAATGGGGAAGGGATAATTACCCTTCGTCCTTTGAAAAATAAGTCATTTTCCATTGTCAACTCCTCTCTATAGTCCCAAAATACTTCAACTTCAGGTTCAAGTTGATGTCTCCTTTCTGGCTGACATCCCAAAATATATTACTTTAAACACTATAGTACAGCATTACATTCACTTTCTTTCTCCAATTTATCAATTTTGTCATCAGATGCAACAACAATGACAGGAATATGGACTTCCAGGCCTAGCTATTGCCATAGGCAGTGATAGCGCCCCAAACGCTTAGGGCGGTCCATGGGGCCGCACCCCCAGCCAACCCAGGTGGAAGTGAATGAATGATGAAAAGAGGAATGAAATATGTGCTGTGGACAGCTTTTGCTGCCACTATGATATGACGAAAGTCATTCCCCATGTGTTGACCGAGGGGAGCCATACCCACCAAGGACAACCCTCGTAATCTGACCATGTAGCCAACCCTCAGCCAAGGGGACAGACAAGACAGTACCAATACAGTTCCTGCCAAGCCTGAACCCATCCCCTGAATGAACGGAGGTTCTAGTCCTATGAAGACTAATTATGTACCCTTGTGGTTGAAACTGCCTAAGTACAGATCCTAGCCAGTCCTTCCCAGGAACTCCTTCCCAGCCACTCCTTCCCAGGAATTCTGAGTTGACCCCCGGGGATCGGTTTCAACTGTAATACGTTTGCCATATATATATATATATTGATGGAATTTAAAACATCCAAAGGTAATAGCTAAAAGTTCTTTTTCTATCTGAGCATAATTTTTTCTGACTTAGAACTGACTGTTAGAACTCTGGAAGCTTTTTTTTGTTTGTTTGTTTGTTTTTTAAACAGCACTTAATGCTTCAGAACATGCATTCGCTGATTGAATTGCACCCTTATTAACATCTAGTATTTTAACATGGGTGTTTTTAGAACCAGTTCTTTAAGGGTTTCATAAGGATTTTAATGAATACTTTTTTCTAGTAACTGTCTTAATGGTGCTTGAATACTAGTTACGTTAGAAATAAATTTGGTCAACTAATTAATCATTCCTAAAAATCTTTAAACAGAAGGTGGATCTCCAAGCTCTAGCATTTTATCAATTGCTTCCAATTTAGAAAAATTAAGTTTTAACTCATGCACTATATAACTCACATGATTAACTCTCATTTTATACTTATCCTTCTTTGAACTTCAGATTCTCTCGTGCTCTCTGGAGTACTTTTTTAAGTCATAGATCATGTCCTTTTCATTAAGTCCGACATCATCTATAATACATTCATCGCCTTCTAGACCTATTATTTGGTTTAATTTTCTGCCAAAAATCACTATTAGCATCTAAAATAGAAACTGTTTTTGCTTTTGGCATTCTAGCGGCAATGCCATTTATGATTAATATAGGACAATGCTCCTCATTTTAATGCTTTATTTAAATTTCTAGAATCTAAATATATTTTTTGTTAGATTTTACAAGAGTGACCATTGAATTTACCCATTCACTTGGTTCTCTTACTTTCTCAGTGACATTTAAATTTTTCATTGTCTGTAGTTCTATGGGTGTTTTTCATGGAGGATGTATTATTGGTCTCTTGTTTTAACTGGATTGTATATTCTCCATTAAAACAGCATAAGCCTTCAAATACACTTAGACAAAAAAAAAAAAAGTACCTAGAAGGAGTTATCTGAATGGGACAAAAATCGGCAGAAGTGATGTACATGTACAGAAAAACAAATGATTACAGTTTGAGAAAAATTGGCTGATTTATTGAAGTGATAGAGCTTCACAATGTGAAAAAGTCAGTAACCCATTTGTCCACCTCTGGCCCTTATGCAAGCAGTTATTCGGCTTGGCATTGATTGATAGAGGTTGCGGATGTCCTCCTGAGGGATATCATGCCAAATTCTCTCTCACTGGCACGTTAGATGGTCAACATCCCGAGCTAGTTGGAGAGCCCTTCCCATAATGCTCCAAATGTGCTCAATAGGAGAGGGATCCGGCGACTTTGCTAAGAAGATAATGTTCGGCAAGCACTAAAGCAAGCAGTAGAAACGTGCATTGTGGGGGCGGGCATTATCTTGCTGAAATGTAAGCCCAGGATGGCGTGACATGAAGGGCAAGACAACAGGCCTTAGAACTTCGTCGACGTATCGCTGTGCTGTAAGGTTGCAACCGATGACAATCAAAGGGGCTCTACTATGAAATGAAATGGCACCGCAGACTATCACACCTGGTTATCGGCCTGTCTGCCAGAACACAGGTTGGTATCGCACTGCTGTCTGGGGCCTTCTCCAGACTCGCCTACGCTGGTCATCGGGGCTCATTTCAAAGTGGGACTCATCACTGAAGGCTATTCTACTCCAGTCAGTGACATTCCAGTGCGAATGAGCCTGACACCACTGCAAATGGGCTTGGCATTGTACAGAGGTCAATGGTAGTCGGCGCAAGGGATGGCATGACCTCAGTCCTTTTTCTGTGAGCTGTCTATGAATGGTCCTTGCGGTCACTGAAGCACTAGTTGCATGTACAGTAGATGATAATTAATGGCAGTGGAGATATTGGCAAAGAAAACTAAAACCAATCTAAATTAAATCCATGCTTTATTTCTACAACTTAAATAAAATAAGCTTTTGTATATTGTAGCTTTTAAAACCATTAAAAAGAAAGAAAACTATCATAATGCTGACTCAGCACTCAATAACCCCCTTTTGCCGATTCCCCGGTGTACATATATATAGTTCGGCCAACCCGCCGATCTAGACGTCATCGGCCAATCAGCGGCAACCATGTTAACTTACAGCCGATTGACCTCCGATCCAATTTGCATGAAGAAAACTAGTCAACAAACGGCCCTCTTTTCCTCATGCAAAGACAAAAACACAACTTAATAGAATTACAAAAGTTCTTAGTTCAGTTCTATTATACGAAAACACTTATTGTCTTTAAACACTGAAACCATCTAAACAGAACTTCTTTAAATTAACAGCAGTTGTCGCTTTTGTAAATAAGTCCACAGTATTTAATTTACTGGGGATAAATTCAAGGTCAAACAATCCATTATTTACTGGTCTTCTAATGAAGTGATATTTTATGTCTATATGTTTAGTCCGACGATTTTGTATTCGCGATCTAGAAAAATCAATGGCAGACTTATCGCAAAATAGTTTACATTCTTTTAAATTAAACTTTAAAATTTCATCTTGTAAGACATTTTTTGTTCACATTAATTCCTTCGCTGCTTCTGATAAGACAATTTACTCCGCTTCCATAGTTGATAAACTTACACATTTTGTTTAACAGTTTTCCAGATTACTGGCACTTCATCTAAATGTAATATAAATCCTCCCATGAACACGCAGTCATCCCTATTACTTGCATAATCAGCATCTGAATAACAATATAAATTTAGATGTTTAATCCTCGATAAGTTTAATTTATATAATTTAGTACTATTGAAATAACCAAGCACTTTCAACAATGCCTCCCAATGCCTAATTACAGGATTCTTCTGAAATTATGATATTTACTGCATATGTAATATCAGGCCTTGTCCTGTTAGCTACAAAAACTAAACATCCCAACAGATTTCTAAAAGGTAATTTACGCATTTCTGCACTTGTAGATGGACAATCTAATTTTGTAAGAATAGTGCCTTTAGCTATGGGAACTGAAGTTACTGGTATCTGAAAATGTTTAAATTTTTCAAATATTTCTTCGATATATTTTTGCTGATGTATAAAAACCCCATTTTCGTTCTCTAAGAATTCAATTCCAAGTAACGTTTTAGTTCTGCCTAATACTTTTAGATAAAAAAACTTACTCAACTGTGAAATTGCTTTATCTATACTATGTTGATCTTTACTAAAAATCACAATATCATCTACATGTAACAAGAGAATTACTATAGAACCCTTATAAACACAATTACACCATTGTATTTTCTTAAAATGTAGATTTTCTAACATACTTTTTCTCATTTAGGTTTGCGTATAAATATGCATTCTTTACATCTAACTGACAATTAGTCCATCCATACAAACATACCAGTATAGTGAAAAATATTCTTATGATTGAAAAATTTATTACAGGACTGTAAACATCATCAAAATCTTCACCTCTTTTCTGCCTGAATCCCTGTGCTACTAAACGTGTTTTATATCTAACTACTTCATTCTTTTCATTTCTTTTTAGCGTATATACCCATTTGGTTCCTAGCATAGTTTTATTTTCTGGCTTTTCGGCTAATTCCCAAACCTTTGTTTTCTTCATTGTTTCAATTTCTTCTTTCATTGCCTTACCCCATTCTTCGGCATTTACTGATTTTCGTGCTTCTTTAAAATTTTGTGGGATAACAATTTCTACGGAATTTGCCTCTTCAGATATGGAACTAGTCTCCTGTTCTACAAAATTAACTTTCCCGGAGTATTCGTTTTTGCAACTAAAGTCAAACTTATCTTTTTCAAATTTAATATTTCTTGCCTCACAATACTTTTCAATATCATTATGGGATCTAAAACTAGTGTCCGTTCCTTCTATATAATAATATATGTCTGTACGTGTTCCGTCTGGTCTTTTAACGGCTTTTCTTTGCCAGTTTAAGTCTGATACTTCTTTCGGGATAGATTTGTCTTCTGATGACTTTAATTCTTCTCTAGAAGTTTCCTGTTCTTCATCTGATTCTGCTAATAGCTCAGATTACTCTTACTCTAGTCTTTTAAACTTAGTTTTTGATTTCTGGTCCAGGATGCCATCTACTGCATTGACTTTTTCATCAAACTTCACATTACAGGTTTTTATTAATCTGCGTTCTTCTGGTAACCATATCCTATAACCCCTAATTTCCTTCGCATATCCTACCATGATTCCTTCTTTGCATCTCACGTGTAATTTATTTCTGATCAGTTTTGGCATGCCAACATAGGCTTTACAACCAAATACTTTAAAATAAACAACACTGGGTTTTCTATTGAGGAACATTTCATAAGAGGTTCGGTTGCTTTTATGACATACTCTGTTCCACGTATGTACGAAACAGCCAAGAGCTTCTGCCCACCATTCTTTTCCCATTTTACTATCATTAAGCATAGCTTTAACTGCGTCTAATGCCATTCGGTTAAAACGCTCACACACACCATTCTCTGCTGCGGTGTACGCATTTGTGCGTTCAACACTAATTCCATTTTCAGCTAAGTACCTTTCGAATTGCTTGTTACAGAATTCCCCACCGTTATCGGTGCGTATACTGATTAATTTTCTATTCGTCAGTCTTTCCATTTGCTTATGATAATTCTTAAAGTTGTAGAATGATTCATTTTTATTTTTCGTACAATACACTGTTACTAATCTACTGTAGTCATCTACAATAGCGAGGAAATATTTACTCCCACCCTTAGATGGAACTGGCAGTGGGCCGCAAACGTCTAAATAAACCAACTGCAATGGTTTATCCGATCTCTTCGGAAGAGTTTTAAAAGTTATTCTACTAGATTTAGCAATAATACATGGTTCACCCTTCTCCATTGGTGTTTCGATTTCTGGTAACCCTTTCACGCTTTGATTCTTACTAGTATTCTGAATATAATCAAAATTTACGTGGCAAAATCTCCGATGCCATAGCATCGCATCGTCTACTTTGTTTAACTTTCCAATTTCTGTACCGTAACCAGTTTCCTTTTTATCTGTTGCATATCTAAATGGTTTTACGTGATAAAGTTCGTCATATCGTTTAGCATAGCATAATTTATCCCAATTATTGAAGTATATCCACATCTTCCCGTTTGAAACCGCAAAATGAGCACCTGCCTTTTCTAACCTTGCTCCTGATAATAAATTTCTCCTTAGATTTGGATTATATAGCACGTTATCTAACTCAATCCAATTAATTTGATTGCATACTTTTACTGCAAATATAACGGTACCCTTTCCTAGTACTTTACTTTCACAATTTCCTACAGCTAAAGACATATGTATATCGTTTATTTCTTCAAAATTTATCATTAAATTTCTATTATTACAGAAATGAGTTGTAGCTGCAGTATCTACGACCCAATTAAATTTATCTGAGTTACATCCTTTATCAGTAGTTGTTACATAATTTTCTACTAACATTAATTCTTTATCTTGAAACTGTCCATTTTTATCATCTATTTTAAACTTCTGATTTTTACTTACATTTTCTTTACACTGAGCAATTACGTGTCCGAATTTCTGACATCTGAAACAAGGTCCTATTCTCGTATTCCCCATTTTTTTCTTAGACTTAAATTTACTTTCAACTCTATTTTTCCCTGCATTTGAACTAATAGTATTAAATACGCTTACCTTGCTGTCTTCTAAATCAGCATTTACCTGGCGAAGTCGACTTTCTTCCCTTACCAGTTCTTCAGCAATTTTCTCCAGCGTAAAATCTTTGTCCTTCCACCTATAAATCAATTGTACAATGCCGGAATATTCCTGGGGTAATCTCCTTATTGCTTGAAATCATTAAAAAAGATCTGCCAAATTATGTCCAGCTTCAGCCAACTTCTTTGCAGTCATTCTTATCCTTGTGATGAATAACCCTATTTCTTCATCTGGTGTATATCTAATGCTGAAAAATTCATCCAGTAACTGAATTATCCTTGCTCTTGTTTTGTGTTCGAATTGCTTTTGTAGAACTTCCCATGCTTCTTTACCACTTGAACATTCTTGTATCAGCGGCCTGAACTCAGTTATAATTCCATAATATAATGTAGTGAAAGCTCGATTCTCTCTCAACGTGAAGTCCTGCTTTTCACGCCTTGTTGCACTTTTATCTAATTCTTCTTCTTTGTCTTCTATGAAGCTCCAACAATTTCTATCATTATGAAGCTCCAACAAATTCTATCCAGTAACAGCATTTTTATATCAACTTTCCATCGATCCCAGTTGTCGTGGTTTAATAGCTCAAAACCTTTAGGTAGTAATGACATCTTCAATTAAGTGTGAGCACAACAACTTGAACAAACTTCTAAGACAGGTCAGCTTCTTCTCGTCGATAACGGCCCTCTTCACCTACATTCCTTCAATGCTGAGTTGAACTGAGTAACTGGCTAGCTGTTGGCCCTGGACCCACAACCTAATGGCAGTGGAGATATTGGCAAAGAAAACTAAGACCAATCTAAGTTAAAATCCATGCTTTATTTCTACAACTTAAATAAAATAAGCTTTTGTATATTGTAGCTTTTAAAACCATTAAAAAGAAAGAAAACTATCATAATGCTGACTCAGCACTCAATAACCCCCTTTTGCCGATTCCCCAGCGTACATATATATAGTTCGGCCAGCCCGCCGATCTAGACATCATCGGCCAATCAGCGGCAACCACGTTAGCTTACCGCCGATTGACCTCTGATCCAATTTGCATGAGGAAAACTAGTCAACAATAATGATGCATCTGGGGCTGTGAGTGCCGCTCTGATGATTGCTCGGTCTTCACGTTCTGTCGTTTATCTAGGTCTAGTGCTTCCTTCTTGATGCTGTGTGTGGCTATGGTTCACCCATTCCTGCCAACATCGTCTTAATAGTGGCATCGCTGCTGCTCAAATGTCAAGCTATTCACCAATAAGACCAACCGCTTCTTTGAGCCCAATTACACGACCTCTCTCAAATTCTGACATCTGCACATATCATTCGTGCACCTGTATGTTAGGTGTAGTTACTGTCTACCAGAGTGCATGCAATGAAATTCGTGAAGAATTTATAACCTGGAATCGTAATTTCTTCTCTTAAATATCCTGCCAGTTGCGCAGATCAGATGCACTGTGCGACAACTGTTCATTCAAATTCGCTGGAACAACCTTGTATTTGGCGTACATTTACTAAAAACACTCAATCAATTTCGAGGGCAGCTACAGGTCCCTCCTCATCAGGAGAACAAAATATCTAGAAAGGCAAAGAAAGATCAGTAACAGCTTTTTATACCCTCGGGTAGAACCACGTGCGAGGAGGCAATGCCATCTATTGGCAAAAATAATAATCATGAATTATGTTAATAGAATTTTAAAAGCACTAGGAAGGACTGGATTACACTTAAAATTGTTCACAAACTTGCTAAATCTTTGTGAATAGGAAAATCCTGAAGAAAATCCAATTCACCAACGGAAGAAGCTTTTTGGATAATTTTTGCAGATCCAAAGTCAAAATTACGATTAAATTTCCAACTATGATACGCTGTTGAAGACTTGTTAATTTCGCCCTTTCGAACATAAGATTATAAGATTCATGTTCCTTGATACGAAACTTTAACTCTCTTTTTGTTTGGCCAATATATCTCAAGCCACACTGACACGATATACTATAAATTCCCCAAGAGTTAAAGTCAGAAACAGAATCTTTTAGAGTCGAACCGTGAATTTTATTAATAGGGGAGAAACTGACCTGAAAATTGAATTTGTGGAGAATCTCTGCAAATTTTAACTAACAAAAGGATAAAATGGAAGCACGACAAGATCATTAATATTATTTCTAACAGTGGAATATCTTCTATGATGGGAATCTGAAAGCTTTTTAACAGCTTTATCAATGATCACAGGAGGACTGTGTTATTTTTTATTTTGAGAAATAAAGGTGGTATACCCTTCTTGAGTCTTACATCTCTGTTCACACACTCAAGCAATTATTCGCTTATCAGTGTACAAGGTTCCTCACATTGAACTGTGAAATAAAAGGGTGGAACCCCACAAAGTCAAAAGTCAATTCCAAATGTATCGCTCTAGTTATGTCGCAAGTAAAGAGCAGTACATAGGTCTTCTTTGTGGTATCTCGATCTTTAATACATTCATGTCCATAAATTAAGGGTAATTCGGAGACACGCGGAAATGGAACTCTAAAATAAATATATCGCCTGTAAAATCACTACACACATCTTCAAAAATCATATGCAAATTTCAGGAAGTAACCAGATGACACCGATGGTACGTCACAATGACGAGAGTGTAAGAGAGTGATATATAAGGAATGCAGGCAAAGAAGTAAAATCGTTCGCAGGCACTTTATAAGCATTTCAGTGCAATAACCGAATAGTTATGACACAAAGGACGCATTTGGACGACTTTTTACCTGGTAGAATTATCGGCCGTCTGAAATGTGGGCGTACCCAACTGGAAGTATCACATGAACTTGGAATTGCCCAGAGTGTCATCTCCAGCATTTGGCAACGATTCCAAGATGATGGTAATGTGAGTAGACGTTACAGCACAGGTCGCCCCAGTGTTACAATGCTGAATAAGGACCGGTATTTGGCAGTTACTGCCAAAAGAAACAGGCGGAGCACAGCCTCATACCTGTCTCGTGAGCTTTCTTCAGCCACTGGTACGACAATTTCAAGGCAGACCGTGTACAGACGCTTAGGGCAGATTGGTCTATGTGCTCGTAGACCTGTCAGATGCGTTCTACTTACTGCAACTTCACTGTCGCCTGCGGTTAGCCTGGAGTAGAGAGCATGCATTGTGGACACCGCAAGTGGGCTTGTGTGATGTTTTTCGACGAGCCCAGGTTTAGCTTGCAGTCTGATTCTCGCCGGACTTTTATATGGAGAGCTGCAGGTACCCATTACCACCAAGAAAACATCATTGGACGACACCGTTACGGTGGTGTAGGAGTGCTTGTTTGGGGTGGAATTATTCTGGGTTCCAGAACTGACCTGCATGTTCAAATTGGAACCATGACAAGCCAAATCTATTGGGACATCATTCTGGAACAACATGTACATTTGTTTCGGGGCGCAATGGGTGCACAATTTGTGTTTATGGATCACAACGCCCGTCCTCACCGTGCAAACATCATAAGCGAATGCCTTCAATCGGAGGATATCACCCATATGGACTGGCCAGCATTCTCACTGGACTTGAATCCAGTAGAGCAAATGTGGGACATGCTTGGCCGAAGAGTTGCAGCCCGTCAACCTCCTCCTATATGTCTACCGGAACTTCGGAAAGCATTGCATTTTGAGTGGTATAATATCCCCCAAGATCAGATCGATAATTTGATACTCAGCATGCCTAGGCGTTGTACGGACTGTATTGCATCGTCAGGGAGACATACAATGTATTAAATCATACCAACCATATAATATTGGTTTTTTGTAAATAGGTTTTTTTTGCAATTTGCTCCAGGGAGAAAAACTCGCTAATTTTTTTAATAATATCAAACATATAGCGTCTTTTTTTGCTCTTGTTTAATAAATACGCTTTACAAATAAGTCAAATTTGTTTTGCTTCTAACTCTTCCTTTGCCTGATTTTGCGTTATCCTTAATTTATGGACATGAGTGTATATAATGGTCCTAAGTAATCCAAGTCAGTCGTTTGAAAAGGATATGTTTCTGATATTCTGTCAGCAGGCAGGGTGCAGTAATCTGGGTCAAGGCATCATTTGAAATTTCTGGCATAAAACGCATTTATATATAATACTCTCAATTCTTTGTCTGTCCCTTAAAATCCCCTTTTTCTCCATAAGATGTGTTAGTGTTTCTGCTACACCTCCATGTTTTATTCTTTCATGGCAGTTCTTAACAATAAGATCAGACAACTGACAAGCACTTGGCAACAAAACTGGATGTGCCTTTTGTTGTGAAATATTAGCATATTGAAGACGCCCTCTGATTAAAATTATTCCTCTTTTATCTAGAATAGGGTTAAATTGCCTAGTGATTGAATTTGTTGGCAATGGTCTTCCTTTAGTTAAAGCTAAATATTCTTGCGGAAAGTACTCCATCTGTGTTCTTTTGATCCAATACTGTTCAGCCAGTTGAAGTTCTGTTGTTACGTCTCTAAATTTTCAACAATTTAGCTGCTTGTTTTTTTTACATTACTATCCTTAAGAACACCAACTATAATTTTCTTACTGTGTGAATTCTTTACATTGTGAATAAATCTCAGGACTCAAGCTGTGATTCGTAATACATTGCTAAGTTTGCTGAATTGCCATATGTCAAAAAGTGTTTCTCATTCAATTCATACGAAAAAAAGTAATAGAATTTTCTATTTCAGATTCAGCTTCAAATGAATCAGAAATTTCATTACTCGATTGCGGCCAGTGGTCTTTGTCTTTCCTTGTCCAAGGTAGTCCATTCTAATGCAGTTCCTTGTCCTTAAGGGCTACTAAGTTGTCTCCTCTAGACAGCAAGTCCGCTGGGTTTCCTTTTCCGGAACAGTGATTCCACCAATCTGAATTAGAAGTATTCTTCTTTCTTCAACTCTGTGTTTTACAAACACTTTGAATTTTTGAGACATTCTCTTGATCCAATGAAGAACAATCATTGAATCGGACCATAAATAAAATTTAGTATCCTTCGGAAGTTCCAAGTTGTTTCGAATGTACTGAAATAATCTAGCTCCTACAAACGCTGCAAGATGTTCCAGCCTAGGTAATATAATTTAAAACTCTTGATTTTGAAGCTACTAAAACCGAACTAGAGTTTCCAACTAAATTGCTTTATTGTAAATAAATTACAGCTCCATAGGTTGTCTTGCTTGCATCTACAAAGCAATGAAGCCAATTAGTTAATTCGTCATTTTCTTTTATTTCAAATAAATGCCGCGGTGACATCACTTCATTCAATTAATGTAATTCTTCACACTAATCTTGATATGCTTTCTCCAAATCTGGTGGTAAGGGTTCATACCATTTCAGTCTTCTTTTCCATATTTTTTGAATTATCATTTTCAACCTAATTGTGAACGGATAGGTAAGTCCAGTTGGATCAGACATCTTTCCAACAGTTGTTATTACACCTCTTTTGATGATTTGAATTCATATAGATTCTTTGTATTCATCACCTTTTTGTTGTCAATGCATATAGAATTTTCCTCAGAATTCCAGCAATAACTGAATACCTTACAGTGCGAAATATCAGAAGCAGGTTTCTGATTGAATTGATATATTTGTTCGCCATTTCCGCATGTTAAATTCAGCTTCTACTAAAATAAACTTCACCTGCTAATTTACTTCAAAGGCAGTTTCTTCATCTCACAAACTATGGATAAGATCATCAACATATAATTTGTTACTTAGGGTTTGGAACGCAACTGGGTAGTCTCTTTCATACTTACGTAGTGTTTCAATGTTTCATTTAGCAAGAATAGACTTGACCTTAGTCCGAAACTAACCAGCGTCATTCTCAGTACTTCTGGTTCGATGTTTGTATCATCTTTAATCCACAGAAATCTGACAGCATCTCTGTCTTCCTGTGCTAATGCTATCTACAAGAATGCACTTTCAATATTAGCTGTCAAGGCGACCCTGTTCAATCTGAATTGTAAAAATAGTTCCAACAAAGCTGGCGATAATTTCAGACCGGTCTTCAGACAGTTGTTAAATGAAATGAAGTTTAAAACGCTAGAAAATGCATCAAAAACAATTCTCATTTTTATAGTTAATTTATCTTCATGAATTACTGCTTGGTAAGGCATATAATAAACTTTAATTTTAGTTTCAGACATACTGGAATCCACCTTTTCGGCTATTCCTTCTGAAACATGCTTCAAAATGATTTCCTTATACTGATTAAGAAAGGAAGGATTTCTCTTAAATTTATTAATAATTTTTGAAAATGTCCTTGGCAATAGCATAGTTATCAAATAAAAATTCAACATTTTCATTCCATGGAAGACTGACTTTATAGTGACCGTTAATCATTCTTACAGAGCTTTCGAATTCCCTTAAAACCTCATCATCTTAAAAATTTTTATTGCATATGATTCCCAAACTTTCTAAATGAAATATTTCCGTTTCTTCTATGTTTTCATTTTGAACAATGGTTTTCATTACTTGCTTAGAGTTTGATCTGTTTGAGGCGTCACATCCGTTGAATACGTACCAAGTTTCGTTTCCATTCCCACTAATGGTCCTGGTATTCATTTTATTTTCCCAGTAACGATAGTCCAAAAATAATCTGAACCAATTAGCAACAATATTCTTAAGTTTTCAGAATCTAATTCATCAGCCATTTGTATTTTCATCTGCTTACAACAATCATTAATCTCTCTACCAAGTGCTTTAGCTTCGGAAATACACGGAATTTTGATAGCTTCTAAAGTTATTGCTTTCTTTGAATTATAAACGCTTCTCGAGTTTACCTTCACACAATTACTCATTCTTGTTTTTTCTGCTTTTGAACAAAAATAAAAATACTTAAATTTTCCTGACTTATCACTTCCAACTTTAATTTACGAGATATCTGTTTATGAATAAAAGTTCTTTCACTCCTTGTATTGAATAAACATTAAATTTTTCACTTTCTGTTTTTCCTTAGTTAGCATATCTCTGGCTGTCTGCAAATATATGTTGCAACCCTCTGAACATGAAACAGAATAGTTTGATATAAGATTTATATTGCCGTCATCTATCTTTATTTTGTTTATTTCATTTCCCGATAAATCTTTTGTCACTGATCCTTCTTCGCAAATATAATGGCTATGTTTTTTACCGCACTTCTTGCGCTGTATTCAATCTTGGAAAAGATCTAGAAACATGAGATTTTTTTAAACAATTAAAACAATATGCAAGATGTAGTAAATTAGCTTTCCATTCACTTATAGGTATAGGACATTTATCAATCATATATTCATCTGTAGAACAAAATATACATGCATTTTTATACATACACACATGTAGTAATATTTAACGACACTGCTGTTGGTAGACATTTAAAATTCTGATATTTCTTGAACTCTGAAAATTTCATTTTATCGACTTCGTCTGTTTTGTAAAATAAAAATGTTTTCTTGCGTGTTTCTATTTCCATTTTAAGAAACCGGAGTAATTTTGAACAATTACATAAATCTTCTTCATTAACAGAACGATTGTATTCTAATACGATACCTTCAGAAATTAATTGTACTAAAATGGCAAAAAAAATTCCAGCATAATTATTTATTCTATTCCAGCTGTTTCAAGGCTTCGAATCTGAATAGTAATTGTGTTATGTAATTGTCTGAGTCCTTTAAGTTTGAGCATGATTTCATAGGAGTTAAGCCTAAAAGTTTGTTTATGTGTGAACGTACAATAATTTTGGTTTTACTAAATCGTTCTTTTAATAGTTCAACAGCTAAATCGTAATTATTTTGCGTTCATATCAATCCTTGTGTACATTTTAAGGCGAAATTCTTTAAGAACGATTTTAAATAGTTAAATTTATCAATTTTTGACAATTGTTTATTATCATGAATTGCACATTCAAACTGTCCCCCAAATCCCTACCAATTTTCATATTTGCCGTTGAAAGGTTCTATTTTTAATTTTGGCAGTAGGATAATTAATAATTACCCCTTCTTCAGGAATTGTAGAGGATTCCATCGTGTGCATCAATTTTACTTTTGTTTTCATGTTTGCACTTAAAGTACCTTTCTAGTTTCAATTTGGAACTCATAATTTTTTCACAGTATTCCTGGCTTGTCAGAACATCAGCTTCAAGCATATCTAAAATCACTTATAATGCTTTCTATGGTAGAATCTAGCTGATAGTTCTGATTAGCTTTTTCTTCTAACTGGCATTTTAAATCATCCAAATCATCATGATCAGTATTGCCCCCTTTTAATGTGTCATTTAGTTTATTCGCAATTTTAGTTAAAGGAGTTCGAATAGCTTTTCTTTTACTCTTTAACTTCTCTAATTCTGTTGGTTGTGCCATTTTCAGTTACTACAGCTTTCAGTAATTAGGGACCATAAAACAAAACAGATAGCAATAAGAGCTCTTACCTGGTTCTTGATCTTGTGAGCTTCTAAAGAGAGTAATTGAAAATTACTTGGCTTTTAATCCTTTGTTGACAAGTAAAAAAAATCAGTTCTGAGTTCACTATTGCCATCTATCAGCTGAGTTCACAACAATATGCACTTATTTCTGCAGATCTGCATATATCAAGAGCTTTTTTCTTATGTTAATTTTGTTTCATGCCATAATCTTGCTCTCTTTACATCATCTTTAATACCACAAACAATTTTATCGTTTATCAGACTATTCTGATAATTGTGCAAGCTTTATTTCTAGCTTTTTTCAACAGTCAGTTACATACTTATGTATGGTTTCCAATGCAGTTTGATATCTAGTAAAGAATAAATGTCTTAGTTAATATTTTTGTTAGTAAACAATAGCCTGTAAATTTTGTCTTAATTTCATTTAATTTAAATTTCTTTGCCATCTGCTACAGGAAATGTATTACCTATTTCAAGACCATGAATTCCTGGTATGTGAAGACAAATTTTCACTCTCACCTTTTTTTCTGTATTATGGAATCCACAGGCTACTACATAAATTTCGATTTATTGCTGCCATTGTTTTGTCATCAACAGAAGTGACCGCTTGCAAGTCATTTGTGCCCCTCATTGTTTTAAACAACTATTTTCAACAAAGTCAAACTGAGCAGGAGCCCCAGGCATTTTGTAGCCATGTGGTGAAACATTGAATTTTTGGAAATTAATCATTCCAGAAAGGGATATTTTGTGGAAAGAGGAAACAAATCTGGTCTCATATCTGTGAAAAGTTTACAAAATTAAAATAAAAAATTTTTATGTGTACCTAATTTGCATCAGCTTTGATAATAATTAATGATATGATGTATTTTTCTTCGATCTGTGTTAAAATATTCTTAGAGAAATTAAATATTTAAAAAAAAAAATCTGCTCTACTTATTATTTTATATGCAGGCTATGTAACATAAAATACTTTTCTATTTCTTTCTGAGAATATTGTGTGTAAATAACTCTTAATATTTTATTAATTCGTAGCTATGGATGAGTTTTGTTTCAAAATATTTGTGACTAGATTAAGATTTAAAAGATTCACTGAATTTTCTCCTAGGTTTAATTGCCAATTTCATGTAGGTTCTTAACAAAACAAAATGAATATTGTACCAAAACTGATGTACAACTTTTTAGTTAACTGGTTGTCAGAAATTTAATAAAAGACATCAAATTCTCTAAACGTGGATATGAATAGAAAGGGCATATTTGGTGTAAGATATTAATAAATTATTTTGCAGACCTTCAAATCAAGAAAATCCATAATTATTTATTTACAAATATGTATACAATTTTCTCCCACATGTTAAAATTCATTGAAAAATTTTAGCCTTGTATATGAATGTTAGAATGATCACGTGGTAACGAAGTGGCTAGCGCATCATGCAGATGCACCACAGGTCTGAGGTTTGATGCCTGGACTGGACAAGGTTTCATCTCTCGAGTGGGTTGATAGAATAAGTACTAAGTTTGCTCTGGGACTAAACACCGGGGGTTCTGGGACAAGCTCACTTGCCCAGGTCATATGCTGGTGCATTCCTGGACACAAAAGTCAAGAAAACAAAAAAAGGGCACTGCAGGCTGTGGCCCACTAGGGCTGTTGCACCACTGAGTTTTTAGTTTGAGTGTTAAAATAATGATTAAAATAATTTAAGTAAAATAACAGACTTCACTTTTCAATTTCTTTGAAATTTTTAAGGACAAAATTATTTTAAACTTAAAAATTGTTAAAATTTTGAAATAATTAGGATATCACATCAAAATGCTGTTGAAAAAAATTAATTTACAGACTGTTCCTTTTTTGTATTAAAAAAAAAGCCAAATGTGAAATGTTGGACAATCACTGTATATTTCTAAATTCATAAATTTTATTTTCAGTTTTTTTTTTAAAGAATTCAAATGATATTCGTTAATGTAGGGAATGAAGAATATGAAGGCAACAATTTTTTGTGTATATTTATAATTTTCGTGAAAATAAGTTGCAAAAAATACCATGCACTTATTTCGTGAAAATTATACATATATGTTTGGAGGCATGCTCCCTGTGTTATTCCCAGCAATGAAAGTAAATGAAACAGTTTCTGTTCGGCGAGGTGATTCCGATGTTTCAACTTGTTAGCTAGTTCATGATCTTTGTCATCTTATGCAGATTCTCAGTCGTTCAAAATGATGGTAGTAGTGCTTTCATGCTTGATTCGTCTACACCATTTTCTGTTGAAAAATTTGTAATTCCTGAAATGCAGTTAGTGTAGGTCAAATTCCAGATCGTAATTGTTTTATTATTATTCATTTCTTGTAAATTAGAAACTTGCAGAAATAGCATATGTATAATCTTTTAGAACAGACCAAGCTATCTCCTCAAGAGCTGCTGCCTTCTAATAAACTGTTTCCATACTCACTCAATGATGTGGAACTGTCTGATTAAAGAAAAATTGAAAGGTGGGATAGCAATTCCAGATTAAATCACTTCATTTGGTCATGCAGATTGTCATTTTGCAAAATGATATTATGATGTGTAAATGCTGAAAGTGCTTTGGCTGTCACAAAAAATGCACAAATTCTTAACTGAAATCAACATCTCACTTAATTCAGTAGCTATGATAAAAGCAATTATCAGTCTTTTTTCCAATTTTTTAAATGCTTCCTCCCCATTTAAAAAAACCACGAACTTCTTATTTCCTGCGGGTAATACGGAGGCCTATTAACATGCTTTTCCATTAATGTTTTAAGATGATACTAGCTACCTAATGTTAGTTCCGCCAAGTGTACCACTGGGCAACCTCCAGCGATTGCTGGTTATTTAGTCATGCATCTCAGTTCTGTAGCAGTTGTCTACCATGTTAGTGATAATAAAAGGATAACGCTGTGTCTGGATAACTGTCATTATTAGTGATTATTTTAAAAATTTCACTTAATTCCAATTATGTTAATATTATATACAGTCTTATAAAATGCATATTCAAAATGCATTATTTCAAAAATGTATACAATAACCAAAATTAGACTATTAAATGGCTTATTTTGTCTAGATTTCATCTCCATATTGTGCTGTTTAATTCCTTTAAAAACTGTTCTGAGTGGCTTTTTTAAAATTTTAAATCTGAAGTAATATGTATATAAATTGTTTGTTTTATCCATGCTTTATTTTTGTGCATTGATATTTAATCTTTGGCTTTTATTTTTTTTAAACTTACTGAAACCATCTACTATCACATTAAAATTTTATTCTTTATGTTTATTAGTACATTTTACACTTTAATAAAAAGTGCCATGTGATCTTTATTATGTTTAAATACTACATTTTGAATTTTATGAACTTTTTTTTAAAAATTATAAAATTAGCTGTATCATTATTACTTGCATAATATGTATTCTTATTTTCAGGCTCTTTTATATAAAATTTTTTAAAGTCTGTAAGGCTGAGTAATAAATTGCTAATGTATTCATTGTTGTTAAATGTATGATTAAGATAAGAAACAAGAATGCTCACTTTTAATGCGTTGTGAATTTATAGGATGCTGATGATTTTGACATGTGTAGAACACTCGGTGCTTCGTGGGGCATTGACTGGCAGATTGCCAGAGGTCAGTGGACCTTCCTTAGAGCTTTTGTAGATCGACCAAGAGGTAACTAAAAATAAAGTTCTCTGAAAGAAAACTATTTGTAACATTTTACTTATTAAATCTTGATCAAGTGTTCCAGAAAATATTACTTTGCATAAAGTCAGTAGTTTTGAATAATTTAGGTTATATTTATTACTGTATTCAGTAAGTAAAAATGAGGTTTCGTTCCTTGTAGAGGTTCTCAATCCGGGGGGGGGATATGATCAATCATTTATTTACCTGTTAAGTATTTAGCCTTAGTTTATGAGCATAAAAAACTACTTTCATGGAGTTTTGGAATTTCTCAACATTTTCTATACTTTTTCATGTTTTATTTATAGAACACAAAAGATAATCTATATTTAAATAAGCATATGTGTAGTTCCCAGTTTGGGAATGATCATCTGGCAAAGGTGAAAGGGGTGCATGGAACAAAAAAAGAGGGATGAGAACCACTGTTCTAGATGAAGCATGTTTTTTCCAGGCCAGTTGAAGAACTTGAACAGGCATCCATAGTCTGCATAAGTGGTTAAGTGTGCTAATAAAAATTAAACTTATTTGGAAATGAATGGTGTATTATTTCTGTGGAAACTGTAAAGTAATTAAATCATTTTCCCCCTCAAAACCCCGTGAAAACTGTGTTAGAGTTATTAATTTTGTTATATGCTATTTCCTTGACTGACTTCCTCTCAAACATGTTGGCCCAGTAAGAAAATCAACATTAAAATTTAAGATTTGACATAATTTTTTTATTTGCATAATATCAAAGTTGCCTATTGCAGGTACATAAATCAGGCTAAATATACATATGAGAGTATTTAAATTGTCTAGTAATATAGTGATGTTATATATAAAATATCAATTTCTTCTGGTTAGTTTTTGTCGGAAGAAACTTGACACAGTTCTACTAAAAATACACCTTTTCCAAAATCTTAGTTTAGCCTGATGCTTTTCCAATGCACTCAATTTTGTATGATAGGAAGGAATGTTATCTTTTCTGAAATTTCACATTAACTGTGCAATGTAGTTGAGATCAGTAGGATTAGAATAAATATTTTCCTCTTGAATTTATCTACTCAAAATTGCAAAATGTTCTCTTTTGTTACTTTTTTTTCCCAATAGTGTAAATTTAGCTTTTTATTCACTTTTCTTTTTTAGTTAAATTTTGCTTTCTGTTTTTTCTAAATAATGGCTACTATGCTGTTTTTGTTATTAATAATGAAGTCAAATTCAATTTCAGATGCTTACCTAATTTCACAGATGTGACAGCAAATTTATAGCAAGTGCACAAAAATACACATATGTATGTCACTAGAAAAGATTTATTTTAAGCATATAAATGGTGTCAGTTCAGTTATATAGAAAATGGAAATATTTTAGTTTTGAACATATATTGGGTGTACAAATAAGTTTTGAGGGATTTACATAAGAGGGCGTTACTATTATTAAATCTTATCAGACAATCTTGTAACTGTATTCACGTTAAAGTGCCAGCATTTCTGCCTAAAAATCAGTCTGTTTCATTTTGCTGAAGTGCAAACAAGAAACTTTACGCTCAACCTTTATACCAACAAAAGAAAATTTGCAGGAAGTGCTTCTTTTTTGTTTTAATTTGAAGAAAAGTGCAGCTAGACATAGATTGTTGTGTGAAGCATATGGGGAACATACTTCATCAATAAAAAATGTGACCAGTAAAGTTTTGAAGACACTGTTGGGGGTTTATTGGACCAAGATTCATGCCAAACTCAAGAGGAGATCGTGAAAACTTTGGGAGTGACTCAGCAAGCTTTTTCAAAGCGTCTCAAGGCCATGGGTTTGGTGCAAAAACTAAGAAATTATGTTCCGTATGAACTCAAGCCCAGAGACGTTGAACGTCCTTTTCTCATGTGTGAACAACTGCTGCAAAGGCGAAATTGGAAGGGGTTTTTGCATCAAATTTTGATGGGGGACGAAAAATGGATCTACTACAACAACCCAAAGCACAGAAAATTGTGGGGTAAGCCTGGCCATGCATCATCTTTAACAGCCAAACTAAATATTCATGGCAAGAAGCTAATGCTGAGCACCTAGTGGGACCAGCTAGAAGTGATGCTACTTCAGCCTTACGAAACTATTACTGAGGAATGTTACAAACAACAGTTGATGCAGCTGAATCGAGCATTGAAGCTTCAAATGCCCCCAACATGCCAAAAAACATGACAAAGTTATCTTTCAGCACAACGATTCTCGTCCACATGCTGCAAAAGTCATCAATTAAACTGGAGGTGCTTCAATGAGGTGTCCTACCCCACCCTCCGTATTCAGTAGACATTGCTCCTTTCAACCTCCATTTGTTCTAGTCAATGACTCATGACTTGGCCGAGCAGCACTTCACTTCATAAGGAGGAGCCAAAAATTGGGTTGATTCTTGACTGCCTCAAAAGATGAATTTTTTTAATGCGGAACCTGTGTGCTACCTGAAAATGGGGAAAAGCTGTAGCCTAGCGATGGACAATATTGATGAATATGTCAACTTTGGATAAAATACATTTTTTCAATTTCTCTGGATAAAGCTTAAAAGTTACAAAAAAACGCTCAAAACTTATTTGTACACCCAATAAATAAAATATAAATGTAAAATAAGTTCGAAAATTTTCTTCTGTTTTAGTGGAAGAAATGGAAGAAACCTATAGCTATTGGCCAGCTTTTTTCCAAGTTTTTTACTACTGTGGAAGAAGCTTGCAAACCCTGGTGAAAATTATTCATAAAGCAGCTGAATTTTAATCAAATGCAAAATTTTTATTTACACGACATATTTAAATATAGATGTAAAAATCTTAAATTGCTATGAAACCTAAGAAGTTTTAATTTTTAGTATTCAGTGTATGTAGAAGAAGCTGTTTTGTGTGTATTAAATGTAAGGTATATATGATTCTGTTATTAAATGACAAGGTATAGCAGTGTTGGAAACTTTTGAAGTAAGTGCAAAGGCTGAAGAGTTCCTTAAATGATAATCACTTTAATATTGAAACCAATCATGAATACACTTGATCTCCTTGAACTCTATGTGAAAGGTTCAGATTAAATTCTGCAGTTAGTCAGGTAGTTTGATTTTGTATTGTATGTGTAAAATATGTGTTAATACCAAACCATTATCTCATGTACCTTTTTTGTATGCTTACAATGACCTCTGTTTGATGTGGTTCATCCCTGTAGGTGGTATGCTGACATGGCCATAGGTGATGTTATCTTGGTCAGAAATGCATTGGTAAAATACACACCCTCTTTTAATCATAGTATGTCTGCCATTATATCATATGAATCTGTGCTAATGCCGTGCCGCTAATTTGAATATCACACTCTGTTGTCATACATTGAGTACAGAATATATGAAGATATTATTCATGAAGTAGTATTAGCATCAATACTGAACTGGGTGTATTTTCACTAGTATTTTGCTTTTATTATTTAACTCTTCTGGAACTAAAAAAAATTTTTTTGTCTGAAAGAGAAAAATAATACGTACAATTAAAATCATTTAAGTTGAAAAGAAAACATGAGTAAATTTAATGTGCATTTTAAAGCAGATGAAACAGCATTAGTAGAAAAATTTTTCAAATACTTTTGTATATAATTTCTGACGTGCAGTGTGTCTCAAAAGGTTATTTCCAAACTTAATGCGCTGATCTGTCATACCATGACAAACAAGATTTACCTAGGAACTTGTGTTTGAAAATGCAAATGGCAAAAGCTAGATGGAAATGTTAGCAAGCATAGAGGAGGAGAAAAAAAGGATGTCGAAATAGGTACAGTACAAAGTTTGATATCCGGAATGATCTAAAATCCAGACCTGAAAGCCACCAACAACCCTTTTTTTGTATGCTTTATGCATGCGCATTCGATTTTTCCCCTCAAAATAAATCATGTGAAGAGTCCAAGTCTTAATTTTATTTCGGCACTAAATAAAATACCTCGTTATTCAAGAAACAATCATTTTAGCATAAATTTGTGTCATCAATAATTTGACTTCGTAGCTGCGTATCTGCTTGGTCTCAAACTAAAACATTGTAAATAGAAACAGCATTGATTTTATACCTACTAAAATTTTATATCCCTGATGCCAACTTGGTGAATCATTATTTATTATATTTTGCTTTCATCACCACATGTTTATCAACACATGACAAATTGAGTAATGATTCATGCAGCAACATGTAAACAATTTTCTTTAGTATTAGTAATTGAATAACAAACCGTACATGTTACATGTGGTAACTTTTCATGTTGACATTATGCTTGGTGGTTATTACAGATTTAGTTAAATGCGCTAAGAAATATTGATGAAGAAAAATTTCTTTCCATATGCTAAAAATAGATTTTGTTAATGATACTAATGGGTCAAAAGATTACATTTAGTGCTATTTCAATTAAGAATGACTAATTTGTTATTCACCTAAACCTAGAGCTCATATGGTCCCACCGAGTGGCAGAATTTAGGGAAGACAAAATTTTTGGAAATTAGAGAAGTGCCGAGCAACAAAATAAAAGGATGATGAAATTTTTAGAATTTAGGGAAAGCACTAGGACGAAAAATTTAGAACTCAAGCAGGCACTTGGCAAAATTTAGGATCCCGAGAGAGTGCATCTGGTGGTAAGATATCTAGCAGCGACCCTCGATAAGCCTTAAGTATATGTGCGAATTTATTAATTCATGACCCACATAAGCCTTAAGCATGTACAAAAATAGGCGTAAGTATAATAAATAACTAAATTAATACAATTCGGGTTTAACTGCTTCACTGCACGATAGAAGCCAGACAAAATTTAGCAGAACTTACCTTTCATCATCAATTTCATTATTCATAGCCGACGTATGTATAGTGGATGTTATTAAGCTAGGTTAAAATTATTCTTTGGTGATTCCAAGGAATTTTGGTTAATAGATCAGATTTCCCTGTTCCTTAACTTTCTGGTTTGATACAACTTATTATTTTTTGCAGGCTGTTATCAAAGCAATTTTATCAAAATTAAAGTTTGAACTTCCTATTATATTGAAAAGAGTTTCTAATTCTGGAGCTGCAAAAGGATTTACAAAACAAAAGTATGTTTCAATGTCCATTAAGCAAAAAATGGATAAATGTGTATCTGTCTGAAATTATGCTAGGAGTATGGCACTGGAAAATCAACTGTATATGACGTAAGAAAACAGGAAAAGGAATTTTTGTGATTCTGACACCCTGCTCACAACGAATAACAGAAAAGTTGTTATGCTAAAAGGCAAATGCATAAATATATTAAAGTGAAATTCACAGTGATATAGCATGGGAAATAGCAACTACATACAGCAGCAGTGAACTTGATTAAACTGATGGTAGCGGAAGAGTCGAACGACCAACAAAGCCAGACCACTTACAACTGACAAACAACGGCAGTTAAGGGGCAGTACCTATGAAAAAAATATGAGGTGAAAATAATAATTTTCACAAAATTATTCATTGAAACTTTGAATGTGTGTTGTTTGAATGTAAACTGTTAATGGGCCAGATTCAGTGATATTTGGAAAGTCGTGGGTCATGTTTTGCACATGTATAGTATGATTAAAGGTCATGCAATATAGAAAATATTCACATTTTGTTAACCACTACAGTCAGCTACCAGTTAATGAGGAATGGACTAACAAGGTCTTGTCTTAAAAAAGTTAAATTTGTTTCTTGTGGAACAGTTGAAAAATTAGCATCACAGATCATCAGCTTAAAACAAAAGTGTGACCAGAATAAGAGGGAATATTTGTGACAACCTCAATGATAGCAGGTAATGTCATTATACACACATGTCCAAAATTATCTTTTTGTGTATAAAATCATAGATTTGTCTGAAACTGCAAATTATAATTTTA
This sequence comes from Stegodyphus mimosarum, assembly GCA_000611955.2. NCBI lineage: Eukaryota > Metazoa > Arthropoda > Arachnida > Araneae > Eresidae > Stegodyphus > Stegodyphus mimosarum. The sequence continues at coordinate 140,605 of KK116793.1, forward strand.
TCAATTTGTGTGTAATTACGTATAATACATAAATACAAAGGCAAAAATTGAAGAGCACTTTGTGTGATATAATCTTGGAGCATGAACCAATAAAAATGGTAACAATGTGTTACGAGGAAAGTAAAGGCAGAAAAAATTAAGGCTTCTAAATTTAACGTCGAATGTGATATCCCCTTTCTTGTATGCACATATCACTACATGTTTTCTTTCTGGCACTAAAGTTGTTAACCGCTGTTTAGGGAATTAAGTTTCACTTCTCCAGCAATGCCGTCTTTATGTCAATTTCATCTCTATAAGGAGTATGCCTCTTCGAAACTGCTTTCCCAAGATAACCCTGTTATGTTTTCTATAGGGTTAATATCATTTACTGGCGATGGTATTTGCTAATTGCCTTCATTTTCAAGGAATTCATCAATTAGGTTTGCTGGATGTGGATGAGCATTATCATCCATAAATAAAAGTCAGATCCATATGCACCTCTGAAAAGTTTTGCATAAGGTTCTAAGACTTCATCCTGATAGCTCTAGCCAGCCACAGATCCACTATTTTTTAAATACTAGGGGCATACGTCCATCAATCATTACTCCTCCCTATACCATAATACCTGCATTACTGAAACTATGGCATTCCATAATGTTTTAGGATGATTTCACATTCCTAATTCCCTCCAGATATACACATGTTTAGAATAAGATCTTAAACTAAAAATTCACGCATCAGTAAAGAGAACACAGGACCAGTTCTGATGTTCTTTAAAGTGATACCTCTTTTGTTGTGAAGACAGTGAAACACATGCCCTTGGCTTTTCCATTGTCTTCTATGTGCAGTTTGGCATGATACACCCATGTCTAAAATTATCTTTATGTACATGAAATCACTGATTTATCAGGTACTGAGAACTATAATTTTATGAATTTCTGTGTAATGATTCATAACACATAAATCCATTGGTGGCTCCAAGCTCTGAACTCAACTGCCTAGCAATGGACTTTCTGTTACAACAAGCAGTTATTGTCAGATATCAATCTTAAAAAAAAAACGCTTACTATTAGTTTACAACCATTTCCAAGCCTCCTTACAACAGTTTCAGAGCTCTGAAATTATTCCCATAGCATAGACTGTCTTGAAATATTCGCCCATCTCACTGCTTATGTGATTGTCTGCTCCACTTGTAAATGGCCAATGATTCTCCACTTCACAAATTCTTCCAAATGATACTTTAAAGCCATAACATACTGTTTTGAGTCCTCATACATTGAAATCAAATACTGTATTGCAGAAATTTACTCGAATATTTTATTTTGCAGACAGTGCTTAATAGGCTGTCACATGACCTAAAGGCTTGTTTTCATATCAGAAACGGTTCAGTTAGTTGTAATTAGATAAAGTGAATTAGGCTTTGCCTTTCACACAGTCACAGCAAATATAGCCTACATTAATTGGATAATTCATTTAATATCACTTTTTTTCTTTTTTTGTATGTAAAGATAAATTCGGACATGAGTGTATTTGTTAGTGGTTTATATTCACAGCAGCACATAATTTGTTTGTAATCAAGAATGTATTAACATTATAAATTATTCTTTTAAATTAAGTCAAGTATGCAACCATTAATCTTCTGTTTCGCATGGACAACTATCAAAATAGGAGGGCAATATGATAAAAAAAATTGCTTATTTTGTTTTAAATGCTGGTTTAATTTTCTTAACCAAATGAACTTATTCTCCAGATTACTGTGCTTGAAAATATAGGTAAATTGGTGTTTCAACTTCTTTATTAATTTGTGTTTTTAATCATCTTCAGATTAAGTGTGATTTTAGGCAATGCATGGATGTTTTTCGTGCATAACCCTAGTTAATCGGAAGTTGACTGTATTTTTAATTTCGTTTTTTCAAATAAATAATTCTATTTACAGGAGATTTGCGAAGAGAAGATAGGCCTTTGTAAGTAATTTTTACTTAATGTAATCATGATGTTGAACAGTTTTTCATATTCTGTTTTCGCTAGAAATTACCTTTGTTTAAATAAACTGGAAATTTTGTTGATTGAAACTTTATCATAGTTTTATAATTCATCAGCCAAGATCAAAATATATTGAACTCAGTATAATTTTTTAAATTAAGCTTGACATCAAGTAGGAGGCTTACTGAATTTTCAGAGGATGATATTTAGGTCTTTGTTCAACAGAATTCATTTCACCCATAAGTTTCTTTTCCATAAATGTATGCAACAGATATTTCACTTCATTTTTTGGAGAATAAAAATCAACAGAGATTTGTGTCACTGAAGTTTCAGTCAGTGATGGATGAGGATAATTGATATCATTAATTATAACAGGTATTTTAATATCTGAGGAAGGCTTCAAGATATGTAATTCAAAGATTAGAAAATGTATCAGTAAGTTAAACTATTATAATTCAAATGTTGGGATTTGTTATGCATGTGGGTAATAATTTATATTGAAGATATTACTTTGGATTTATACATTAAATCAAGAAAACTTTTTTCATAGAATATTAAAAATTTTGAAACAGAACACAATTAAAAAAAACTGCTATTCAGTTGATAACTAAACGGAAAAAAAAGTATGTGAATTTTAAAGTAAATCTAAAACAGCATTTTCTAGGCTTTTGATTACTTTAAACTGAGATTTTGGGCAAATAAAATATTTTAAACTTATGTTTGAAATCTGTATTATAATATATTTTGCACAACATTATTTTCTTCTTTTCCCAGGTTATCTGTAAGGCGTGAGAGAAGTAAGTAATATATTTTATGCATATATCTATAAAATAATTAAATATTTCAGTATTTTCATTTCAAGAAGAATTGCATATAATTCATATCGATATTAAAGTAAAGGTAAATGCATGTTTTGTTGGAAATTAAAGGCTAACTTTTTCCTAACATAAACATTTGTATGTAATTTTCTGAATCAGTTATTTTCTTCTTTATATGACTGCAATTCTTCGAAATTCACCTACATTCTCATTTAAGTATCAATTTAATCAAAAGTAAGATCCCCCCTTTCTTGATGTATTTTTGCTTTCAAATTTGGTATAATCAGGTATTTTGATAAATTAAACTAAAGATATAAGAGGAATTTGATTATCATTACTCTTTGCAACAGGGTTGCCACGCTACCTGGAAAACCGGAAAAAGTCAGGGAATTCGAAAATTGAGCAAAAAAGTCAGGGAAAAGTCAGGGAATTCGAATATTTTAGTCTAAATCTGGAAAAGTCAGGGAATTTCATACAGCGATTCCCCCAAAAAGCGAGTTTTGCGCCAACGTTGGAAGCCGATCACTTTCTTGGCGCGCGTTAGCGTCACTCAGGCAGCTGGCATAGAGCCAATTCTTGCAGCTCCAAACAGATTGTCAAGACAAAGCAAGTTTCCAGTAACTTTGGCTCCCAGTTACCTCGAGAATCGAAATACTCGCATGCGCATGTGCAGTGCATGTTGAACTAAAGAAAATGCGTATTCTTGGATCAAACAAAATCGGTTTAATGTTAGTATAGCCAAAGAATATGTACTGTTAAGAAGGAAAACTTCGCAGAAGTGGCTCCCTTCCAACGAAAA
>KK116794.1:0-29796 GCA_000611955.2 Stegodyphus mimosarum
CTAAATAGATTAATAGTGTAGCAGTTGCTTAAATACACAGCCTGGATTTAAGATCCAGCAGAAGACTAAAAGTTAAATAGAATTTATTTGGAAATTAAACACACATATAATTACTCCTTACATTAATAATTCATCACTGGAAAATTTACTTCAAATAATCAAATCTCTTAAAAAAATTTTAAATTACCATATTACTTAGGAAACATGTTCACGGAATTTAAGTCGCAAGCTGTACTAAATTTCAGGTGAAATTAACAATCAAAAGGTTGAACTCACTTGAAGCGTTGAAAATTTAATTAAGCATTAACTCAACTTATAGATTTTTTTTTCCGGATGTCCCATTCATAACAGGTGTTGAACAAGGCTCTGCCGAACCAGCTCTTCGCAGATGTTGAACGAGGGAGTCCGGCAAGAAATCTGGACACCTGGATCAGACACTATGAAGATGGTAAAGTGCATTCGTGCAGCAAAACAAGAGCTCCTAAGGGTTCCTCCCTTTTCCGTCTATTCTCATTCATGCGAGTTGATGGTAGTACTCGAGTTGATGGTAGTAATTCGATGAGGAAAAAAACAACATTTTCGACTCCAACACGGGGATGGTAAAGTGCGGAGGAGTAAACTTCAAGTGATTTTTTTTTTTTTTTTAGATGTTCATCTTTATCTTATTTCCCATCTCCGGCTCTTCCAGAGGAAGAAAAAAATAACGTGCTTCTAACGCTGCGAATCCAAGGCAAAAAAGGCTGAGCATGGCCTTGCATGACGATTTCAATCGTCCAGGCTCCAGAATTTTCGAAAATCACCAAATTTGGTGAATTAGTATGCAAATCTCGCCAAACACAAAACAGTGCTGCGAAAACTTAGTTTTTCCTTCTTCACACCAAAAAAAGTTCCACCCTCGCCACCCCCTTCGCCAACAAGGAGGGGTGAGGGAAAGAATGCGACAAACCTATCACTCCCCTGCCACGCAACCGGACGCAGTACATGACCTTGACGAGAAAAGTGCTCAAAACGGCGCTTATAGCAGAATAAATTTCTAGACACGAAATTCAACAATTTTAGCAATTAAATGGGCATAATTCTCCAACGGGGCGACGTACAGTCATGAAAGTAGGTTCATAAGAAGGGTAAATTTTTTCTCTTTAAGAGGTATAAATTTCAACCATGTGAATAAAAAGGAAGTATTTTTAAATTTCAAATATTACGCAGAAACAACCGATTTCCCATTGTCTCCTTCTCCCGAAGGCTAATACTGTCGAACGCGTAACGTAAGAACGAGAACTCTGTTTAACTCGTATAAAAATAATTGATTCAATAACATAAGCAATACAATTCGTGAAGAAAAATTTAGAATAAGCATAAATTAATGCATATAATTTACTCACTCAATAATTAATTAACAAATAACTGCAATTAACTACACATTAATCCAGAATTCTAAACTAACCAAAAATCACTACATAACATACTCAAACGTTTTAGTTTTCTACTTTCTTAACTATATAAATATGGCAGGTCTGTTAGATACGAACTTCTGTCAGAAGAAACACTTCCTTAGTTATTAAGACCTGAAATTACATTTTCAGATTTTAAGATAACACTCCAGATACTAGGAATGTAATATTTTTGTCCAATTTATGCAACTTCTTTCAACCTAGATGAATTATCTAAAAATTATGCTTCAGTCTAATTCTAAATATTTTGCTTTGAAGATTCAAAGATATTATCATCATGTTTTCATATTCAGGTCATTAACTAGAAATTTTCTGCTATCTTCTCTTTTGATTTTCTAATTTCAGGCTCTTCAACCGGATTAAATTCACATGTAAAATATTTGTGAATCAAGTAGGCAGTAATCTGATTGTATATTATAAGAATTAGCCTGCATATTATTTTTAAAATGTTGTTGTTATCAACAACAACTTCTATCATTTCCTTCCTCCTTAGGGGCTATCCCCATTTTCTCGCAGTTTTCAATTTGATGATTAATTATCTTTTTTATGGAGAAGTACAGTTCTGTTTTACATCTTGAACTGTATTGTTTTACACCTAAATTTACGTAAAAATGATTTTATTATAAGCCGTAACTTTTTTATCTGGCCTGCTCTTTCTTTGTTATAGTATTTAAATTTTATTTAGATATAGATTGAGACATAGTTGATGCTCTACTTCGGTGGCATTTCTCACTAAATAGCGTACAGTCAGGTCAAACTAAGAAACTAATTTGCTTCTTTCTCTCAACGAAAAAATGGAAAGGTAAAACCAATTAATATACATCGAAGCTTACAAAACTAAATAGCTTCTAAAACATTCCATAAGCTTTCATTATTCGAGTGCAAACTACTTGACCCGCTTTCTTCCCGGTCTTAATTCGCTAGTTAAGCTCGCGCTTTCGAAACGGGGTGTTGTATCATTTTTGGTCACTTTATTATTGTCTTATGTTTAGAAAATCATCAGTTGGTAGAGGTATGACCTGTCACAAAATAACCGTCTCGATATGTTACCTCTGAAAGAGCCAGCAATGGTCAATTTAACATTCTAAGAATCAGATCTCAAAACCAATGACAATAAAAGATTGCAGACCAGTATAAAATATTTTGAGCAACGAAATTTTAGAGTTTAACTTACTTAAGTTTTCAAGTTAGCACTTAGCATAAATAGCACTTAATGATGACATATATCCCAGCAGTTTACAACTAAGTTCCAATAATTTAGTAAACAGACATTTTAGAAATTTTAGTGAAATTTGATTTCCCGTGCCTATTTTTGCAAGGTTGTTTCATTTTAAGAGGAATAGTTTGACTGATTTTTTTACATTGAATTGTCTACATTTTTAATGTTTAGATATAACTACGAAGTATTGGAATAACAGAAGGTGTCTGATCCAGTTTGAATTCTACGCTTAGAAACAATTCTCAGATGATCGCATATAAAAATGTCTTCCTTTAAAGAAAATAAACTTCCAGATTATTTCCATTTATAATTCACATTATCCAAGTTATCGCAGGTATCTCTTATGCGAAGTGAGGTCGGTCTGAGCTAGTCTGGATAATCATTGGAGAATGTAATTGAAAATATAAGCAATAACGATAGCAAAATAAAATTTTACTTTTGAAATGAAATTAAAATTTGCACAAAGACAGGAAAAATACTTTGTTTTTTGTATAGTTCAGTAATATTTGAAATTTGTTTCCTAAGTACACATTCTTTGGCAATATTTTCAAAAGAAATCTCACGTAACTTATCCGTTTCTACACTTAAAGAGAAAAGCCATAGCTATTCCAAGAGAATAGTTTTTGTAGAGCATGAAATGTTTCTCTTGGAATTTTTAACGTACTTCAATAAAAATTAATTATGAGGAATTTGTGATCATAATTTTAAAAAAATGCGAAAACAACTTCTGCCTTTGAAAAGGCACAAGACGCATTGAAAATTGTCTTCTACAATTTTCCTATGAAGTTCTTCATGAATGAAATTTGCTTTTACACTATTAGTTCAAATTTGATTCGCAGAGAATACTCGATAATTGCTGAGTATAATTATAATTAATGGTTTATATAAAAGCGATCAACTTGACTAGTGTAACAGGACTGAATTTTTATTATCTATCTAACAGGACTCTCGAGGTGAGAAACCAACGCCGCTCTGTTTAACGGACAGTTCTTAATAACAGACAAAGGTCCACTGCGAGAGTCCGCTCAGGAGAGATTCGATTGTATGTGACATTTATTAATACCTTTCAGTAAAGACAAATAACGTGTTTATATAAGGCCCACCAAAAATAGCTTTCTTTTATTCTTATTAATACTCTAAAGCTTTTTGCGTTCCTGCATCATAAACTCGACTTCCTCACCATCTGCCACTTCACTTTCTTCTTCTTCTTTGGAGTAGCTCCACACGCAGTCTTTGCAAAATTTTGAAACATTGAAACAACAATGAATAATGAAATTCACAATAAAACTACACGACACAATCTGCAACATCCAAGAACAAGAGATTTACTTGACTTTATGGTTTTAAAATGTGTTTTGTGAAATACAAATATAAAGTGGAGGAAAACAGAAGTCCATCTATTGTTATAGATGATATACGGAAGAAAGTTTCATGAATATTAATGAAACACGCTTCTTCCTTGAATTGTTTATGCAAAAGAGTTCTAGGGAATTTAAATTACGGTAATTTATTGTTTATTCAAGGGATCTGAGGTCAAAATATTTTATGTTTTGTATATTTTTAAGGAAAATATCATCCTATCCAGCGTAAATAAATTTGTGGTGAAAATAAACTTCTTTTAGGGTTAAAAGTATTAAAAAATTAGTAATCAATAAACGCAGAACTGCAGGCTACAGCAGTTTAAAAGGCTAAGTTTGCAACGTTAGGAGTTTAGCGCAAGGCAATTGGGAAACCCACAGAGGTACAGAAAATAAATAGTATAGATTTTACTCAAAAAGTGCTATACTAATAATTATACTTTTAAAACATATGACACGAGCATTTTATATTAGTAATTGCATTTATGCAAATTATTGATAATTTACACAGCTTTTGTTGAATCTTTTGTGTATTTCAAATAGAAAGTAATAAAAGTATATAAGCTACTCAACAGTTTAAACAAAAGCTATGTAAATTATCTTTATTTAATAATAATTCACAGCAAATATTCTAGGAGGATAAGCAGACTCATAATGGTATGTCTCGTTGCGAATCCAGGAACATAATGTCAACTGCAATTGTAAAAAGAGTAAGTTATTGGATTAATAAGAAAAACTCATATGCAATTAAAGTAACTAGATAATTAAAAATGGAACATATCCTTTTATTACTTAACTTTATTTTAAATTTTGCTAATAAATTATTGTAATTTGAATATAACCTTGAATAGTAGTTATATAAATCAAAACTTGTGTTGACTGTTAATAAATAAAATATAAAAATAAAAAAAGCTGTTATAAGTAAAATATAAAAATAAAAAAAGCTGTTAAATTCATTATGACAAAATATTATTAAAAAAATTAGTGTACAATGCTGATTCACTGTTCATCAATCAGAGGTTCTATAACACGAAATTAGCTCCTTAGAAATGAAGTATGTGCTCTTATAAACTTAATTTAAGTTTTTCCTAGGAATTTCCAGGCTTTTAAAAATTTGCTTTTAGTCAATAGCATACAATGTCGCGAGAATATAGTTCAAAATGTATTATTGTTTTACCGTTGCCAAAAAACTGGGAAATTTTTCGAAACATTTTATTTAATGTCGGGAGAACATAGCTCGAGATATTTGGTCGCTGCCAATATACTGGTCAACGTTTTGAAATATTTTAGATAGCATCAGATAATGTCGCGAGAACATATCTCCGGATGTGATTATTATATTTCGTTGCCATATCAGCCAATGTAATTTAACACAAAAGAAAAATCAGTCACCTTGAAACTACATTTTGTAAATAATTTATATTGAAGCTGAAAAAGCTATTTTCCTGAACATAACAGTACTAATATCAATTTCTTGAAACACCTCTTCGACTCTACTTAGAATGTATATGATTTTACACCTTGCTGTATTGGCCTATGTTACTGTGTACATTATACTTTACGAGAAACCCCTACTTAATTAGTTTATAGTATGACTTCACTTTGCTCACTAATCTCATTATTTCATTACTGAAACGTTCGTATGCAGACATCAGAAATGTTTTGAAGAAGTAGACGTTAGAAGGCGTTTAGTTTACTGAAAATAACCCAATGAAAGCAGCAGAAAAACGGGGAAATTATAGAGCTAAATTTGACAAAGATACGAAAATTGCAGTGTGAAACATAGTTTTATAGTACACTCTTAGAATTAAACTAGGAGAATCCAAAATATTCACCAAAATTAATATTTATAAAGTATTATATTTATAAAGTTATATTTATAAAGTCAAAATGCAGACCACTCTTGTTAACTTTTCAATGCAGTATATAAATAATCCGAGGGAACTCTAACTAGTGCACATTTATAAGCTTACTAAACTACACAATACATTAATTTTTCTTTCATTGGCTTTAGAAGAGAAAGACTTAAATAATAACAGTTTTGTTAATATGGTAGGCTAATTGCAGTGATAACTGACAGGCTGAACAGATCAGTCAAAGTCCTTGTGAATATTTGTGCGAACTATCTGGTCACTATTCGTATAGCCTGCCCGGTTGTAAAATTTTCTACATTTTGAACTATCTGACCCTACAACTAAACTACGAAATAAATCAAGACGCAAGAGAATCACGCCTCCGTGGAAAATAGAACAGGCAAATCGACAACCTTGTATTCGGCTTAAATTCTGTAAAATCCCAATCGATTTCGAGGTCCGATTTCGATCAAAACGGGTCCCCCTTCATCAGGAGCAAAAATTCTGCAAATCGAGAAAACGTATGTCAATCATATTTATACCCTACAGACAACCAATGTAAAGAGCCGATAGCGCCATATGTCGGCAGAACTAGTAACAAAAAATGAAGTTTTAAGTTAGTAGAACTTTAACGGCATTAGGCAAGATTGGATTGGAATTAAAATCATTGACTAAACAGAATAAAATTTTGTGAATGTGAAAAGCTTGAAGAAAATCCAATTCGCTAATAGAAACAGCTTTCTGGATAATTTTAGCAGAACCCAAATCAAACTTGTGATTGAATTTCCAACTATGATTAGCTATTGAAGATTTGTTAATTTCGCCTTTTCGGACGTAAGATTCATGTTCCTTTATGCGAAACTTTAATGCTCTTTTCGTTTGACCAATATAAATTAAGCCACAGTGACACGATATGGTATAAATTCCCCAAGAATTAAAGTCAGAAATAGAATCTTTAAGAACCGAGCCTCGGATTTATTTATAGGCGAGAAAATAAAATGAAAATTAAACTTCTTTAAAATCCGTGCAATTTTGTAACTGATAGAAGGATGAAATGGAAGCACAACAAGGTTATTAATGTTATTTCTAGCATCAGAATGTGTTCTTAGATGGCACGATGATAACTTGAGAACAGCTTCATCAATAGCGTAAATTTTGTATACGCCATTGATTAACGTACATACGTAGGTACGTACAAACAGACGTCACGAAAAAATCTCTTCTGAATCCTTTTTAAATCTTGCAACCCGTTTTGGGACAAAGAGTCCTTTATTCTGTCTTTATGTACAGATGTTACGCAAAAATATCGTTAAATTGTATTCGATACCGGCCAAAATGGATATTTTCGTTGAAATATGGTACCCGGAATTTTTCGTGATTACAATACTTCCTTTAGTGCGTACAAGGAAGTAAAAATGAAGCTCAATGATCAGCGTAAACATGAGGAGAAAGAGCAGTATGCTGGAATTGAAGAAATAAGCCTGAATTTGCCAAAAGTTAAAAAAGTAACCGTTGAGCCACTTGAAAAACAAAAAGTCCATCTACAATTTCAAATTTGTGTGAAAGCAAATCACTTTGTTAAAGTTTGTTTATTTGTTTGTTATGTTTTCTTTACTTCGGCATGAAGAGTTCGACAACACGTTTAGTACAATCATTTGATAGTTTTACCTGGAAAGTTTTCCGGTAGTTTTGAAAATCGGTAATTTTATAGATTTCCATGTGCTATTTCCGTATTTCAACTTTGCCACCTCGTATCGTTGCCGCCGTATTGGAAAAAATTTCGCCTAATAGTAGTTTTTTGACAATATCTCCTTTTCGACTCATTTTATGATAAAACATTCATATACAAAATTAAAATATAGAAAATGTCCTACAATTTGTGTATTAACAACTTTTTTGTAAGGTCAATAGTTCTGGCATACAGGCGCCGCAAAGTATACTTCAATATACGTTTTGGCTAAAAACTTATTTTCACACTACCTTGAGGTAGAGTAAGTTTTTTTTTTCTCTCTATCGTGGTGTCACCTGTAAGTCTAAACCACCCGTACTGCACAATTTCGAAATCTTCTCCGCTTTGCTGTTCCTGGAGGACCAGGCGTTGCGAGTTCGCCTTCGGTATCAATTAAGACGTTACAGATTGAAATTTCAACCGCATCATCTGCGATGGGATTATCAGACTCATCACATTCCTCTTCGTTTTCGATTCCGTCATACGTTTGTCTAGTCTTCGTTTCTCCCTCTTCATAGCTATCATGTGATGAAACTTGAGAACTATCACAAGCACCACTACAATTCGTGCATATAACGAAGTATTTTAACCCAGCTTTTATGCATCCGCAGGCTTTCTGACATCCCTTTCTGCATTTACAAGAATTAAGTTTTAACAAGGTAATCACCTTCAGTTTTGACCATCAATTCGTCCACAGAAAACTGATACTCATCGGAATTCTGACTGAGATAAGAACTGAAATGCTATTATCCATCGATAATTTACGTACACTATACACAACGTTGCGATTGAACAAGCGCGTCTGGTTTTGTTTTGCTATAAACTCTGCTGTTATCTCAGCAGCGCATAACAAACAATAGTCTTTGAATGAGAATGTTGGGTGCGAGGATCGCAGAAGTGGTTGAGAAGTCGTGACATTGCTTCCTTTACGCAATGATGCAGCGATTAACTTTTCATTATTATATCATTTTCGACATACGTCATGAGCCAATATCGAACTTAGTCCCTCCAAAACTTTAACTTTATTATCCTTTCTTTTAATACTTGACTTACGAAACGTCTCCAATTCTTTTTCCTTCGTATCAATTGTTTCACTTAATGGTAATGAATTATGACAAATAAAATAATTTACTTTATTAGAAGCCATGGCTCTATAAACGCAAACGACACTGTAAAACGGTAGACGTATACTGATGACTCAGGCTAATAAACTAAATACTTCTATTGAGTTCTACTGGCAGATGTTTCGTAGAAGGTCGAGAGATGGGCCCAAAACAAAGGTGTCGCACTCCCTTATACCTGTTTTTATTGTACCTGCAACAATAGTAAAATAGTTTTCGGAAATATAAGAAAAACAAGTGGTGATGTAGAAGAATAATAGTTTGCGGCGCTCGTTCGCCAACTACTGATTTAACAACAACAACAAAAATTAATACATAAATTGTACGAAATTTTCTCTAGTTTAACTTTGTATATAAATGTTTTCATCATAAAATGAGTTAGAAAGGAGATATTGTCAAAAAAGCGCTATTAGGCGCCATTTTTCCAATATGGCGGCGCGAGTGGCAAAGTTGAAATTCGGAAACAGCACATCGAAATCTATAAAATTACCAATTTTCAAAACTCCCGGAAGGTAGTAACTTCCAGGTAACCTCTTTTTTTCGAACCAAATGACTGTACTAGTTCTAATATTTATAATTTTTCTAAGCAGAACTTAAGGAGACTGAAGAATTAAAGATAGAGTTATCTATCAGAAGCTAGAGAAGTCACGGGACAGGATCAAATCCGGAAGAACAAGCAAACTGCACAGGAGGTTTAGTGCTTTTTTCCTCGTGTTTGACATAAATTCGACCCAGTTTCTCTTGAAAGAAATCCTTCGCTAAGGTATCCGTTTTAGACAGAGAACCTAGTGCGGTTAGCCATAACCTAAGTAATCCAATCCTTTCATTAGGAAACCTGATGAAATCCATTTAACTCCAAGAGATCTAAACATCCCCTTGTTGCTTTGGCTTTCTTATATACAAATATTGATTTGCTCCTACACTTGAAACTCTGCAACACATTCAATCTTACTCAGATAAGTGTAAATAAATGTAAGAAATTATGTTAACTTTAATGAATATAAACGTCATTTTCAAAGGTAAAAATAATTACACACTACGGTGCATCAAATCCAAACTCAGGTGATGATTTACATGTTCATTGAACAGATATAGAAAATATCATCTTGTTTCTTTGCGCAATTTTGCATTTGGAAACAAAATTTTAAAGATAATGGATCTTTTGACAAGAAAATAAATGTTTTAATCTAACTTGCGCTTGTTTCTAATCGCGCTTAAACTGAAATGAAACAGAATAAAAGTAATGAGGCGAAGGTATACTGTTTCGTTTCCCATTCACTCATGACTAAGTAAAAGATGGGAAAGAAGGTAAAAAACAGAAGCCTTTCCACATTCTCCTTTCCTCGCAGTAGCGTTTTGAAAAAAAGATTCTATTTTTGTCTCGAGAGGTTTTCTAATAAGTGTCACTTGCAGGGGGGGATAAGAAATACTTGAAAAGATTTTACTCATAAATACCAAGATGTTTGACAGGTATGCATTACAGGAACCTTTCGGCTTTTAATATATATCTAAGCCAAAATTTGTACTTGTATATGCAATGTTTCAAGCAGGTTTTACTTGGACGTTTTAATAGCAAAAAATACTTTTCGACGAAAATTTGGGAATTTTCATGGAAATCATAAATATTCATTGCATTTAATACAAATAATTGCCATGTTTCTTTAAACACATCACGCATTATTTAACACACTATTTAATTTGTTAATGTTTGGATTTATTACATTTTGTTTAGTTCGAGTCTTTAGCTATTTGTCAAAAGCAATAGTGGAAGACGAATTATAATTGTAGAATAACCATTATCTGTCTTTAGGCGAAAATCGTAATGCCAGGATAGTAGATTTGAAATTAGAGAACCTCTTAGAAATATGTTATTTAAACTATAACAAACAATAAAATCTTCCAGTTATGTTGCTTAACTTGTAGAGCTTTTATTGCTATAAGAGCAAGAAACATAAGAAATCAGCTATGCCTTAGCTGGGCTTCTAGCCATGAGTCTTGAGATTGTTAGCCGCAAGTGTTGCCAGTTACTCAACTACAGTACGCAACCAAGATGATAAGCCCTTATAAACTATCATAAAAAAATAAGTATGTGTGTTTGTGCAATTTGTTAAAGAGAAAAATTTCTCGAGGGCTACCCTTTTCGAAGAAATACTTTTACGGAGAAGTTTCTGAAGAAATGGTTGGTGTTTACACTGCACGCACAGACAACCATATAAACCATCATGCGTACAGTCCATTCCGTCACCAGTAACCTTCGTTCACTTTTAGCTAAACCGCTGTCATTCTAAACGAAGAGTGACGGTTTTCAGCAATAGCTGCTGAATTATTTCATCGCTGTCTTTTCCTTGAGATTGTGATAAAGGACTGCTGCTTCTAGTTCCATTATCATCATCCAACTTCCTTCTAGTTTCATTATTAATCCTCCTACCAATCCTCAACCTAAAAATAATCGATCACATTATACGGCTTAGATTAATTAGCCCATTTTCTTATGGTTTAGATTCGTATTGTTAATTCTGCTTTCGCTAGCTCTCACTAGGATGCAAATGAATCAAAGTATTTAAGACGGTGATCTTGAAAGTTTTAGAATAAAGCTTTTGATAGCGATGCTCACAGTTTATACTTTCTCTCGCCTAATTCTGCTAAATTAGTATTTCGGCATCAGCCATTTTAAGGTAATTTATTTGTGTTATAATAGGCCAATTTAAATTAATTTTTCAAAGTTAAGTTGAACAATTAGAAGTTTCAGCCAACTCTTAGTTAGGTCAGTTCTATCCATAATATCCGGCTATGAATCCGTTTAATTTGTAAATTAAGTTCTTCGATTGTCTAGAGAACCGAAGAACTGAATAAATAACAACTGAAAACTGAATAAAATACGCAAAGTGGATGTGAACTGAAAACTGAGTAAAATACAAAAAGTGAATGGGAACTGAAAACTGAATAAAATACACGAAGTACACAGTTTACGAGCTAAAGTTAAACTCCAGTTGCAGGTAGCAGACCTGCAAGTGGAGTTTAATTTACACTCATAAGTTGTGTACTTTGTGTATTTTATTCACTTGAAGTTTTAAATAAAAAGGTTATTTGCAACGCTTTTAGAACTTTGTAGTATTTTCACAGATAGAGTAATGACTCTATTGTCAATCTAATTAGTATTAAAGAACTTTCAATTAGATTTATACACAAAATAGTACAGTACAATATTAAAGCTTGATAACTGCAGATTGTTCGAACGCTTTCAGAAACTTATTTTGCAGGTTTTGCAAGTTTTAATACAATATATTGCTTCTCGTTTTTATGTCCACTCCATGACATAGGCTGCATAAAATTATAAAAATACCAAAAGTAGCAAACTTGTTCATAAGCGGCTCACAAACTAACAATTCCTAACCGAGTCATAAGAAATGACGTCAAAAACAACTTCTGCATGTTGCATTGATGGTAATGATGCAAGTGTTCATAAAAGTAACAGTTACATGTATTATAGTTTGCTTCAGATCTGTATATATGACTGATTAGGCAGAATAATCCAAAATTGCTAGAATATCAATAATGCGATATATCAGTATTGCAATGTGAGTAAGCTGGACTTTACTGATATTGTATGCTACATTCGCTTTCTTTGTAATGTGAGGTTTATTCCATTGTAAAGAGCTGCTATATTCCATCTTTATAAGGTATTTTCTCCCTCCTTTCTACATTCTTTAATGGTGTAACTGTAGCACACTTGGCGCGCATTCGAGAGGTCCAGTTCAAGTCCCGGCAAGGGTACTGCACATTTTTTCACATTTCCAGCATCAAAATAACCTAATAACAGTACAGTGGCTTCCGAACTAAATTGTGGTGGATGATGATTCTTCACCACCAGGATTTGGCGACTGGCAACCCTAATCCAGAGTTTCCCTTTAAAAGGGTATTGCACATTTGTCACGTTTCCTACTTCAAATACCCTAATGACTGTACAAGTTAATGAAGTTCTATGTTTAATACTTTTGGCTTGTATAACATATAGGTCGATGTGCTGATAAAAATATTTTATTTGTCTTTTATTTTGATTGATCGACATTTAGCTGAGAAGTCAGGTGGAATGAATTATTAAAGAGGATGCAAAAACAACTCTTATTAAGAAGTATGTAAATATTTTTAACTAATTAATTTCCCTCATTTGGTATGCAACGTTATTTCATAATTTGAAAAATAACTTGTAGATAATTTACCAGAGGATTTCTAACAGCTTTCAGAACTGCCGTCTGCCAGGAAAGCTAAATTCAAGATTTTCTACTTCAAGACTGGCAGCAGATCAGAAAATTGGGAATTTTCCAGAATAGATTATTGATGCGGTAGTAGCACAACGAAAGCACTATGATGCGAAATAAGAACAGTAATTTCTAATATAAAAAATGTCTACTTAAACGTGCTTCCATGAGCAATCGCTGTTTTAAAGAAATCTTTCTAAGAAGTGTTCGTAATCATCGCCTTCACATTTTTTAATTATCATATTACTTCGTTGGCTTTAAGGACGCTACATTTTATATGGTTCTTGGCATTTCATTTATCACTTGCGAAACAGTTAAATGTACTTTTTGAAATTTATTACCAGTTTAAGAATTGGAAGAGTTATCTTAATTGTGTAGATGATTTCATTAATTAAATTAAATTTCATTGTTTAGATAACTTAACAACAGATGTTGTGAGATCTGGAACTCAGTACGGCAGTTATAAAGAATCGAGAACTGACCAGGGGCAGAAAAAAAAAGAAATACTTGGCCTCGTAAAATTGAAAGTCATCCTTATGGAAACAAAATTTGTGATAGTCTTATTCATCTATTTTTTCCAAATTGAAATTGAATGTACGAAGTTATTACTTCGAGAATTGAAAGATAGGGTTTTATGTATAGAAAGATCAAGAATATAACTTTTCTCTGCTTATTTAGCTTGGAAATTAAAATACTTTTAGTACTCTAAAATAGTGGCAAGTTACAGGTCAAAAATTGAACCTTAGCTTCAGACTATATCCTATTGCCATACATATTTAAATTTTATCTAAAATATTCTGGCATATTTTCTTTGAAAAAGTTAACGGATAACAGTTCTTTTTATTAACAACAGCAACAAAAAAATCACCTTATTATACAGCTAGCAAAATTTATGCAACGACTTATAACAGTTCTACGTGTTTTAAAATCAATTTAATGTATAAAAACATTTTTAATGTTTAACATTACTAAATCTTCTTTCCCTCTTAAAAAGAAAAATTTAAATCATTTCTATTTTTTAGGTTTCCGACGGAATAATTCTTGAGAAAATTTAACCTTTACACGTTTCCTGTTTCATAATCCTTAAATTATCTCAGTTACTATCTCCAGTGCATAAATTTCTTCTGGATATGTATTTAGTTAATTCATTACTTCTTATAGGATGAGAATTATGTCTTCTTTTTTATAAGGAACGTGCCGGGCTTGGGAAGATTTATTTTCATTGAGAAGATTTTACTTGAAAGAATTTTAATTTAATAATAAAACAATTAAAGCACAAACAGCAGTAGATACAAAAAAGCATTGCGTTTTAAACGTTACCATTTCACAAATTCCGACCTGCATAAAGAAATGTGACTTTTTAAAACCTGTGCGATGATTTAGGTTATCACGGTATTTTTTAAGAAAAAGGAAAAAAAACATTGATTTAAATAATTTTATTCATTTACGTATACGGTATCATTAGAGTCTGAGGAAACTTCGCAACGAAGAGAAAAACTGCATTGAAATGAGTGAAAACAATATTTGAAATATAGTATCTAAACAAAAATGAAAAGTTAATGCCTCATTTTATTCACCTGAAGTAGATTTTATTTTGATATAGCAATGCAATTAAAATATCGAAAATAAAATTTAATAGAATTTAATTTTTTGACAATTTATTATTGCATTCAGATCTTGCTCGATCACGTAGTCTTCATTTACGAAATCTGAAATAACACTGCAGTTATTTCTTTACGTAATTATTTTCAATATTTCATTTTCTGTATTCTCAGGGAAGTACAACGGCCATAAAAAGTTTCAAATATTAGCAGAACATATTTTCCGTCTAATCTTGAACTGGGACAACCATTTTTTTTTATGTGCTTTGTGTAAAATTTATTAAAGGATTAAATTGCTATTTTAGGCCAAACACTTTGTATTCTATGCGAAAAAATAGGAAAATAGCATATTTAACTCTTCCACAGCGAAATCGCCTGTAACGCCCATGCAATCAAACATCGGAAGGTCGCCCGAACGTGTATGTACATTTTCAAATTGGTGCTTTCCCTATCACGTTAAGTATGTCTCATTGGTTTCGCGAGTTGCTAAAGGACATACCAATCATTCTTTTGAAGCAACTTCCATCTCCTTTGTTTAGCGTCAACGTTTGGTTATTGATGTTCGCACTTGCATTCCTGTTCCAAGGGGAAATTTCACACAGTGTTTGAAAACGCACAAAAATCCCCAAGAGAGAACTAATCACTTCATTTAAGTAGACTGTGATTAACGCTGTAATATTCTACTTGGCAGGGGTTAAGAAAAGACATGCCAACAGAAATTCATATGCATGGACGTTTTAGTTGCTTGAGAGGAACAGATTTTGACCTCTCTCGATGAATAGAGTTAAATCCTAGAAAATCAACTAAACATAGGATTGCAATATTAGTCATAATCCTGAAAAGCAAGGTTAATTACGAATAAAATTTGATTAACAAAATGTAATACTTTAAGAAAAGCTCACATATATAGAGTCCCACCTTCTTGGGAAGCATATACTAAGTTCAGATTCTGGAAGACTAAAGCGAATTATCACTATGTCTTGCAAAAAACAGATAATGTAAAAAAAGTTTAAAACATTCCTTTATTAAGAGCTCAAATAATTAACAGTAAGCACTTCTTAAGGTTACAAAACCAGCCAGCATTTATGGCGCAATTCAAAAGAAAGAATTTCAAATTAACCTAAACTAAGTCGTAAGTTGGCCAAAGGATATGCAGAAAGGATTAACATATCCGTTGGCTCAAACCTATACTGAGGTGACAAGCACTATTGGCAAGAATGAAGCGACGCCGAAGACAGACTGCTATCGTAGAATTTCAAATGGTAACACGGCCTTCAAGAAAAAGAACACACTCTGACTAAACAATTTGAAACCTTCCTTAAAATATTATTTTAACTGATCTGAATACACGCAACCTAAAATTAGCATTCTGGCAGCAAAACGGAAAAGGAGAATAACAATAAAGACACTTAACATAAAATAACTAGTTAGATAAAATAAATAAGTAACTTAGAAACATTTGACAGGGATGGAAAATTTTCACTGAAAGAAATGGAGAAAGGATTTTTGCCTTATTATATATTTTAGGAGAAACGTATTCACTGTATAAAACTAAACTATATTCATACTGTTAATTGTAAGTGCTACTAAAATGTAACAACCACAGAATGCTTATATATGTACAGCACAATAAATGGATTTATTGTATAAATATGTACCAAACTGACTCCGAATTGTTAGAGACTCTAAGAAAAAAAAAGAGCGCAGTTGCTAAAAAACTCTCACAGAAACCAAACAGCTAATAGGTGATTGGTTAAAAAGAGGAACAACTTCTCTAATACGTTGCCAAACTGTCCCTCTTAATTTACAGCTTCTCTCTGCATTTAAATTCCTTCCAATTTACATTCTGGGGAGGCTGATTGAAGAAATAGAAGTAACATGAAACAATTAGTATAAAATAACGTTTTAATAAACGTGAACCTTGCACTATTGCTGTACATTAGAGAAAGTAAAACTAACTCTATCTATTGAGAAAAAGATATATTTAAAATAAAAGCTCAATGACGCCTCTAAATGTCTGAAGCACAAGCATTAACGTACATTAACGTAAGAAAGATTGCGCAGAAAGTTGGCAAAGTTTTGATACAATAATTACTCCTTTAACACACACACACACGCACGCACACACACACGCACGCACGCACACACGCACGCACGCACGCACACGCACACACGCATACGCACACACACGCGCACACGCACACACACGCGCACGCACACACACACACACACACAACAGACACACACACACACACAGACACACACACACACACACACACACACACGCACACACACACGCACGCACGCACGCACACGCGCACGCACACGCACACGCGCACCCCCCACACAGTATTACCAGTACAATATTATATAATTTTCAGCTTAATTAACACATTTTATTTGTATCTACAGGTAAAACATAATTTCTCTTTTTCGTTACCATGCTGCAAATTGTAAGTGAATTTAAGGCGCAGTTCTTGGAAGTTTTTGATTTAAAGCTTTAGAGAGCGACACCTAGCCAATCATACTTCACCTAGCTAATCAATCGATCAGGTCTGCTAAGTTATTATTACAACATTTGCCTTTTGTTAGCCGAAGTTAATTCTTTCTAATTAATAATCTAAGTAAAAGTTTGAACCAGCGTTTAGTTAGGCTAGTTATAATGTAGCCTGTGGCTACGAATCTAGTACTTTGATGTGTAAAGCCAATTTTCTATTATTTAATGTCCTGAAATTGCGGAGTTCAATCTGTACGCCAAAGCTGTGCAGTTGTTAATTTCAAGTTTTTAATAAAAATATTATTTAAAATCCTCTTAGGACTCTGTTATACTTTCACAGACGGAACGTCATTAAGTAGGGTCAGCTAAGCAGAGTTAAAGCACAACTGTAGTTAATTTAACACTTGATATTACTCTACATCTGACTTTCAAGAAAAATGGTTCTAGCTTTGATGGGAGAAATTCAGTTTTTACTTTTGTGGAAAAATTAGAAAGTCATTTTCTTTTGAACCTTACAACCGAAATATGAAAGCTCGCTATAATAACTGCTGCACTCAAACGTCAAGTCTTAATCTGGTACAAGGCATCGAAAAACATTTGCTAGGTGAACACGGAAGGAAGACTAACAAATTTTATGTTCTGAAGACCGCATTTTTGCGAATGTTCTCTGAAGTGAAAGACCGGTCCAAATAGACTCAGAATTGTACGATAAATAATACCGTATGTACTGGGGTTAATTAACAGCGTTTATATTAAGGAAGGTCGCGATAGTGAAACTGTTGCACGAGAGGAAACCCGATTCAGTATTGCCAAGGCTCCTGCAGTATATTCAAGATGTTTTGGAGTTTAGAAGTATAGTTACTTCAAAACATTTTCTTGAATTGGCAGTGGAATTTGAAAGTCGGCGTGTTTCAGAAAATAGGCGTAGGCGAAAGTACAATGATTTTAGATAGTGTTTCAGGGGGCCTGTAGCCGAGAAAAGTGATAGCTTCACTTGGTCATCCGAGGCGAATAGAACTTTTGGAAAACCTAAAGCTCAGTTAATTCAAGGCCAGGTCTTGAAATTTCCTGATCCAGAAGGCAAGTTACAAAACATGGCAGATGCATCTGATTATGTGAGATGTACAACCGGCAGCATATTTTAGCAAAATAATTATTCCAACTCAAATTACATCGCTGTCGCGAAAGAAACAATAAGGGCTCTGTTAGTTGTTCAGAAACTCAGAGTCTATTTTGGCAAGGCATTTGTTACCTTCTACACGAACCAGGCGGCAATTTACTTCTGTATTTGGGGAAGAATTTGTCGAAAAGACTGATAAGACGGGCTTCTGAATTACAAGAATTGTATTGGGAAATTAAATATACCCCTGGGAAAGAAAATGTCGCCGTTGACGCCCTATCAAGAATTAAGTTAGATGACGAGGGGAAAGACATGAAATATGCCTTGTTAACATGAACAAATTTAGATTCACGAAAAGAAATTATTTTAGAGCTCGCCTAGAGTTCAAAAATATCTCTGTTTATTTGAAGGAACCAGAGCACTTTGAACAGTAGGATATAACGGGAATTATTAAAAGGGGTCGTGAATTACCAATTCATAGATACCCCTCTGTTTTATTCAAAGGGAACAAATAGAAAATTACAAAAGGTTATTCCTTTTAGCTAATTTACCTTCCAGCTAGTTTAGGTATTTTACACGAATTGCAGGATGCACCATATAACTCAGGCCATCTTGAATTCAGGAAAAAATTTCAAAGAGTAAATGAATCAGTTTATTTCCCTCAGCTACAAAGATCTTCACCGAATATACAATGTACTATGGCACCTGCCAATTAATTAATGCCATAAATTATAGTTGTTGAATCTCTGAAACTTTTACGGGTTTTACTTTTTACCACTTTTAAACTTTTAACTACTGATCTAACTCTGATAGTCAGTCGCCCGTAAACTCTGTAGAACGCTCATCAAAAATCCAGGAATTACCACCTCACACCTCCGGAGTAACCAGTTAAACCTCGAACTAATGCTTGGCTCTTAAAGCAACGCAAATCTCTTCAGCTAAAAGCCGAGTCCGTCCGCAGAACGCAAGCGCAAGCCACCCTCAAGAGTGAAGCTTGGCCGTAAAGCAAACGCCCCTCCGGTCCCTTTAAACTAACATCACCCTCAAAATCACGAATCCGTCTCATAAATTGCGGCGCAGGCCGCCGCAGCATTGCAAGCGCAAGCCACCCGCAAGGGTAAAGCTCGGCCGCACAGACAAAAGCCCTCTCTCCTAATTCTCTTCTCTGTATCAAAACTCAACTCCACTCAATTCAAAAAAACCTGAGTTGAAAACTCGCGCAAGAAGCGAGGAAAACTCGGTTTCTCCACCCACTCACAATTATAGGTCCAAAGGTTACACATACAATTAATTTTCACCAACCCATGACGTTTCACAATAATTTAACCGGACAAATTCAAACCCTTCGAACGAATCAAAATAAAGTCATTGTCTACAGTTGACTGTTGACCAGCTGTAGAAAAATCTAACACCTGCGAAAACTTGAGACTAAAAATTCGACCCCCCTTGCTAACAAGCGAAAAATCTAAGGAGAAACAACAAAAAACTGCCCTTTCAAGATCCAATTTACAACCTTTCCTTTCTTCTGAAGTTATAAGCAAGGCAACATTCACAAAGATAAAGTATAAGCGAATTGCGGGGAGCCAATTACGATATCCATTTTACTTCTTCGTAGCGAAAGACATGGGAAACAACGATATACTGCCCTCAGTTCCAACTGTCATCTTAAAACTATTCCCACAGATGTTACTTCCGTTAAAAGACGCTCCCTTTCTTCGTTAGAAAATTGGACCGTTGAAGAAAAATAATTGCCTAAAGCTTTTAAATACACTCTTTACAAATATATATATATATATATATATTCAGTATGCTCTTCAAAGTTTGAAATTTAAAAAATCAAATACAAATACAAATAAAATACTTAAGTAATTGATTACTTAAATGACTAAAAACACTTAAATTTTGAGACACAGAATTCGCGACACAACATAGTCGCCGGATACCTTAATACCTAACGAATCTACATTTCCTAACGAAATCGTAGGAATTCCTTTGTTAGCCCTTTACTTTTGTAGTAATAAAATGAAAACAGATCCTCACATGTGATGACTAATCATTTCTTAAAGCGGATAAAAATAGTTCCCCTAAGAAGGAGTCCACGCAAACTCTTGAGGATTCCTTTTTAAATAAATTTATATTAAAATGCGGTGCCTCAATAAAGGTAATATCCCATAACGTTCATATGATTCATAAGTCGTAATAATAATGTTTATAATGTTTATGAGTCAAACGTTTGATGACATGTGCACGAGTCTTGACGTAAAATTTTCGAAGATGACTTTTTACCGACCACAGTTAATAATTTCTAATAAAAAAATCTTAATTTTTGCATCAAAGACGAATAATAGAACCCATTCATGATTTTTTAAACACACTAGTATTCTGTTGTCACTCAGAAGGCTGGATAAAACATGGAGAGAAATTACAAATGCTTGCAAGACAGATTTAGGATATTTATAATCCTTTATATAAATGTTAAAAACATATAATAGAAACATATAATTAAAATTTATACCTACGCATTCTAGTTAGTAAATATTTTTAGGTAAATTACCATTGGCATCATATTAGGTTTACTGAAAGGTAATCAAGGAGAGTAGTTTGAGTGGAAATGGCACTTAATTATGTAAACTATTATTATTCGTACATCAATGAATAATTTATGCTTTAATAAATGTTCCTCATTTTTATTTATGCGGATGTCTTCTTAATCCCTTTTTCTAACCAACAAAGGGGCTAACCACGAAATCTATTTAAATTCAATTCCTAGTTTGAAATATCATAATTTAACGAAGTTGTGGTTTAATCGTTATAGAACAAAGCTCATTAAAACCTTAAAGGGACATTCTGTTTATTAATGATATGAAGTAAATGCGTATTAAATAAATTCTAGTTTTATGTTTTGTGAGTTTTCAAACGTGACTTATATGTTTCAAATATACTCAAACAGAAATAGCAATTTGTGAAAAATATGTATTCCTATTTTTACTGAAAATTATTAACTACTCCAATGCGCTTATTTTTCGGAAATATTAAAAAATTCTACCATAATATATTTGTTACGGAAGATTCACTAGTACCTGAAAGCAAATAGATAGCTGTCAGATTTTGACCTTTTTGGGAAAAATGGTGTTAAAAATTGTTTTCTGTTATTGTACTCCTTGATATTCTTTACACTGTACGTAAAAAGTCGAAAATATTTTCATGGTGCCATACGTTTAATTTACTATAATTACTATTCTTTAGTCATTCCTGATGTAGCAGCCAATACATAATCGGTTTTAAAAAATACATTTTATTTTTGAATCAGAAACTAGTTTCGATTGAAGGAACTTTCCTTTGCGCATTGAATTTTCCCCTCTTTCCGTTATTACTTTGTCACCGACTCATAGCCGTTCTTGTCAACGATGGCTGTTTTTCTTGTCATATTTATATACCAAAATTCAGGATTACGTTCAGTAGGGTGTTCAAGGAAGGAGAACTCTGGAACGGTCAGATAACGCCCATTCGTTTGAGGTATAAACCTCAGCATTTCATAAAATCCGCATCAACTCCACTTCAGCTGTAACATCTGAAGGCGATGTATGTGGAACTCTCACTTTCGTAAGTGACGTATATTGTTTCGGATGAACATAAAACAATGATTTAAAGCAGAAATCGGATTTTGCAAAAGATTACAATTCTGCGTCGGAAACTACTGCTCTGACACTGCCACTTTCTTCTAAGTTATTTGGAGTAAAATTAGGAAACTTTTTTTATTTATTGGATTCAGTCTATATAATTACACGATTATGTAAAAAATAATTGAATAAAAAGTTAAAAGACCATCTTGATGTCTTAGTCTGTGCAAAACACTGGATGTAGCGAAAGTTCAGATGAAAAACTGAAATGGCTAAAATTAAAAGAAGCAAAATATATTGGATACTTTCGAATACAATTTTTTTATTATTTGCTCAAAAACAATTCTTCGAAAAATGCTGTCTTTATGTTCGTAAAACAAAGTTGTTAGATAATTTTAATATAACTTAAAAAATTGCATTCTGTTTATTGTTAGATTATTTAATATGTTTAACAGTTATTCATTTTATCGATTTTCGCACTTCGATTAAAATAATTTAATAAATTCCTTTTGTTTCGAAAAATAGAAGTGTATATTATTCTCAAGATTGAATCTGAAAGAAAAACGTTAAAGTTATATTTCTAAATAATACTTTTACTTTATTCTTGATAAAAATTTGCATACATTTTATCAAAATCACAATTTAATATCTAAAAATGCAAAACATTATCCATAAAAGTCGTGGGGCACAAAAAATTGCTAAAGTGCAGAAAATGCTTATTATTCGGTCGGTGATTCCCTTATTTTTATTGCAGATAACAATGAAATGAGAGTGGAATTAAACTAAAATATTGTTTTATAACTTCTGACTTCTGCCCCGATATCATTTTATGCTGATTCCATCAGTTATTTCAATTCAGTTTTTCATGAAATGCTATTTCCTTATTCATCTATTTTTTCCAAATATCTTCTGTTGGATTCAAATTAGGAGCTTGAAGAAGTACCGGGTGGCCATAATTAAACTGCCAGTGCTCACAGTGTTCTGTAGCGCGATCTATTTGCGAGAATGACGCCACATTTTGTAGGAAGTTTAAACAAGACGGGGGACGAAGGATTCTGCGAATAAACAAATTAGTTCCAAAAGTCACCGCTAGGGGAATATTTGGCGCTGTGTAATAGAAAATAAGAGTGTTAACAAATGAAAATCAAAACGGACATTACCTTTTATTTTGCATTCAAATGAGGTACAACATGGCTGCCGTTGTTGTGGACCACATATTGTATCCTGTGCACAGTATGCACAACAGCAGAAAGTAACATGTCTGCAGGAATCTCCCGTACAGTCTGTGATATGTTAACCTTCAACGTAGCCAGGTCTTGGACCACTCCTTGATAGACCTTGGACTTACGGTAACCCCATAGCCAGAAGTTGCATGGGGTAAGATCAGGCGACCGAGGTGGCCATGCAGTTGGAAAGTAGCGGCTAATGACTCTATAGCCAGAAGTTGCATGGGGTAAGATCAGGCGGCCGAGGTGGCCATGCAGTTGGAAAGTAGCGGCTAATGACTCTTTCTGTTGTGAATTTCTGTCGTAGCATCTGTTGCACCCGTACAGCAACGTGTGGAGGGGCTCCATCTTGCATGAAAATGATTTCCTCCAGGTATTGTCTTCGCTGAAGTGCCGGAAATTAGGCATTTTTTCAGGATTTTGTAAAGGCAGCTAATAACTGTTATTGCCTGATAATTGCAAGGACTCTTAAGGTCCTTATCAGGTATGGCTGTAGGAATAATATGATTTTCCTTCATACATGTGGAAAAATATGCTCCTTCAAGGAACTGATTTATCATGGCATAACTTACAAGATCGGGGCCTGAACTTCTCTTCGAGAAATTTCGAATGTTCAAATGAGAAACAAAGCTTCGAATTTGAAGATCGAGCTGTGTTAAGTTTGCGTCGTAATTTTCCAAGTCGGGAACGTTAAACTAGATTTAAGTTCTTTCTGATTGAAACTTACAGGAAAGAAATGTCGACATATAGTACGCTTACTTAAAAAGACTCACCTATACTATTTGCAATTTTGTCTCTGTTGCTTATCAGAATATGAACATTTCTCTACAAACTCCAGATATTTTCCTAACACTCTAACAAACTCTTTTGTTCAGAGTACCTGAATTTATTGATTATAAATAAGATCTCCAAGAATTTTTCTGTTTCTGCCGTCTAGCTTTTTACGCCGTTGCCCAATCGTCTTTGTAAGCCGGAGTTAGAGCTTATAGGGCATCTGCCAAAAACAGTCCACAATTCCTTTTGTTTCTTCACATTCATGGGTTCACCATTGCTTTGGCGTACTTTGGAAGTCTTGCTGATAGTTTTGGAACTGAAAGCTCAGCTGCTTGTCAACTGATGTCAGTTACTGTCTTCATTGCATTTTCAATCTATGTTTTATTCACTGCTTTTTTTATTAATGACAGCTAAGGATAAGAATATCAATCAGTCTGCTTTTGAGGGGCCTCACTCAAAGGAGGTAGAAGGAATCAGGTTTCTAATTTTCATAGGAAATAAAAATCAGATAATGATAGCTATTGAAGAAATAATTTTCAACTGTAAAATGTAAGATTATAGTGATGGTGAACTGATAATGAAATCTTTTGTATGAAATATCGTGGCTGGTTGACGAAAGAAAGTGTTACTTTCCTTATTTACACTAAACGGACAATAACCGTCAGCCAGCTGCTCAGTTTGGTTTCTAAGTGAACTTCTTTTTGGTTCCTTATAGAGGGTTATGACTATTTAATTCTCCAAGATGAATGAACTAGACAAGACAAATAGCCAGCCGCTTTTCGTATGATCGAGGGTCTTAAGCTTTAATACTATTTGTGGGAAGCAAATGACCATCGTCTCGAAACTTTATCCTCTTTGTTCCACAATCAATTAGGTCTTCAAGCTCTGCTATAATTTCCTCTTCAGACACAGATATAAGGTCTGGCTCTGATATTATTCCTTGAGAAAATTTAAAAATTTCTCGGCTGAGACTGTAAACTTGACTTGCCGTAATGATGTTGATTGGGTCCATCTTACCTTGGGATTGCCACATCCGTACTCACGCAGATTGAGCTTCCAATGGGGTTGCGTGTTCAGAGTTGTTTTCCAGTAAATCAAAGGAACCGTTACACTATAATAATATACTCCCCAGACTATAATATCATAGACATCAGCTTGAAAAGTTGTCATTAAACAAGCGGGTTTTATGAATTCATTCGGTTTGCACCATATTCTGAGTGTGCCATTTGCCTAACAGGGTGCGAGGTGAAATTTATAGGACCAAATAATCTTTTTTATTCCATTCCTCAGAGATCCACGTTTTGTGCTTTTGGAACAAGTGTTATTTCCGATTTTGCTGTGGTAGCATAGGCACCCTCTACATTTCTTTCCGGTTGAAACCTGCCCTTTACAAAGTCCATCTTACTGTGTGTTCGGATGTTCTTCGTGATGCAACTTAATTGTACTCAGCTGCAATCTGTCTTGTTGTTGCCTTATTGTTGCTGCGGAATATTCATGCTAGCCTCCTTTCATTTCTTTCTTTCTCCCGCATTTCTAATCAGAATTTGTTCTTAATGCTTAAACATTCTTTTGCTCAGATGATACTCTCTAAACGCTAGAGATACTATTGCTTGAGAGAAGATAATTAGCCGTTTCAGAGATGCTGGAACCAAGTCTCCTTCCATCCATGAGAATGCCTGCTTCAAAATTCATTGTAGTCTTTCAAATCTTTCATCTTATCAATTTTCCTTCTAGCGTGCCTAAGTAACCATGTCTTCTTAAGATAAACGTACTATACATAAGCAGTTTGTCTTTGTGACACGATTGTATATCTCTGCTAGAAGCTGAAAGTTCGATAAAAATGAGTTTCTCTAAATATGTTTGCCACTCAGTACATATTTGTTCGTTTCGGATTTCATTAGTTTAAATTTAATTAGATTTGCCTTCACATCCTCAAAATGGCCTTTGAAAGAGATTAGATTATATTCCGATAGAAATCGTTTTCACAAAAGTGTATTTGTAGAAAACTAAAGAGGTAGATTTTGCACAAAATTAAATCGGTTATGTAAAAGTGTTATCTTGATAATTTCCTCTTTTTTTCATGAATTGAAAATATATATACGTAGAGCAAACAAGTTAAAAATTAACGAATAAAAGATAGTTGTTGTGTTTCGATTAATAATATGTTTAATTTCAAATGATTAATGTATTTTCTGCATTGATGTTCAATTCTTGTGCGTTGTATTGTAATTGCATTACATTTGTTCTGAATATGTACTCAGATACAAGTATTTCTTATGCGTTATAAGCTAATTACGTATATCACAACATTTGCGTTATGTTAGAGAATTCATGAATTAAATGGGCTACGTTGATGCTTGGTTTTTCGAAACACAACTTTCTAATATCCGATCTTTAAGCTCTTTAATGTTAGCAACAAAGGGTACTACCTGCATTCCCAGTGTTCAATGCATATTAACTTGCCTAGTAAATTTTTACTCCCGCACTCCCTCTAACGCTCATGACTGTTTGTCAGTACATTTTTATGACAGGCTCTTTAAATTTTATGTCCACTTTGGCAATTTTCATTTCTTTGCTCTGGTCTTGTAATATAGCAAACACCTTTTGGTTTGGCTTTTACATCCCAGTTTACATCGTAAACCTTTTGCTAAATCATGTGCGCGGTTCTCCTGTTCATTCAAACACTGAGGAGCTCTAGACTATGTCACGGAACTGCAGTGGAACATTTATGCGTAAGCAATGCAGTAACTATTCCTGCAGAGTGTATAGTATGCAAAATAGATCAAAATAATAAATATATATAGGATATTAACTTAAATATTACCACGAATTTGAAGCGTATCCCTTTTCTGAAATTTATTTTGACAACATTAATATCGTTAAACAAAAGTAATTAAATTGTTCTTAAAATGTTCCACAAAAGTCGATCATGCATTATGAAATTTTATTAACAAATGAGAAAGCATGAGCTATATTTGCGGAGAAATCAGCTGAAATAATAAGAAAATATAGTGGTCTCTCTTTTCAAAAGAAAATTATTCTGTCTTGCTCTCTTTTATCTTGTTCTAAATGCAAGATATGCAGTATAACATATTAAGCAAGGTTTTCAACTTTTATAGCCTTTCTACTACCTCTTTAACCAAAAAATGCAAAGCAGATTTCCTGTTTGGGGTTAGAGAACGTGCAGAAGAGAAAACAATGCTTTTGGTACCATACATCTCTTAAATTAGGATTTTAATTGATATCATTCTCAAATAAAATCTAAGTTTCACCAGTATGCATAAACAAGTTTCCTTTCAGTTGTTGCTTTTCTGAATCAAAATTCATTTGGTATATTTTGAGTATCAAATAAAATCACTTTCTACTTAGATCATTAAGCATAGTCAATCATAATTTTGCAATTTTTGGAATACTCAAGACATCATTCATACGTAAACAATGTTGTCAATTTATGGTACTGATGTGCATTTCAAGCATGAATCAAATTCATTTCAAGTGTCAGATATAACTGGCTCCTTTTCGTTTGTAATAATTTTTGACATTCTGAGTATTTAAAGCTGTGTTTTCCTACTTTTAATGTACAGATACTGCTTGAGGAAATGCTATCCTCACCTACTGGAAAATATTTTATGGCACAACGTCAGATAATTTTAATTTTCCAAGAGGAGGCACTATATATAGGAAAACAACTGAAATCGGAATATCGATGGATTGACGACGGACTGTGAGCAGTCTTGTTAGCGTATCATCATTAGTATACCAAGGGAAAGTTTCAGCATAAGAAGACGCAACTCTATATAGCGAGCATGAATGAAAGGCCTTATAATATGTGTACATATCTCCTTGGTCAATGAAACCCCTGACAAATCTTCAGCTAAGAGCTGATGAGATACTGTAGCTTATCCTGTGAATGCCTCTTTCCGATTTCACCGAAAAAAGATGAAAAAAAAAATTAAAAGCAGACTCATGAGAAATCAGTAAAAAAAAAAAGCTCAAAATGATTTGCATATTACTTTTTAAGTTCCTCTGTACGAAATGTTTAAATTGACCTTGTTAGTCCAAAGGAGCAATTTGTCCAGGAGGACTATTAATTTCGTTTTGGCATTTTGCGTTGAAATGTCAGTTCACTTTTCAAATTGTTGCCACCAAATATTAGAGCCCTGTATTATATTTAAAGAAATTAAATAATGAAGAATCTACATTAATGTATATATGTTCTCGCCTTATGATAAAACAACGGTACCTAGATCCATCAAATTTTGAATAACGAACGTTTTCACCCGAATATGTGCATCTGGAAGCCCAAATTTTTACTATCTGTTTCATATTTTGTAAAACTTTAACGAATTTTTGATTAACAAACTCAGAGATTTAAAAGCGAGCAATGACAACACTGTAAGGGAAAAAAAAATTATCTCCAGCGCGTGAGACTGTGTACCGGAGATTCTAAAGATATGCTCATTTTAAAATTATTTTGCGATATTGCTGTTGAACTAAATTTCATGGCTTAAGGGCGAAGAACATGGTATTTAATAAATAAAGGTAACACAGAAAACGTTAACAAATGCCCCTTTGGGCGTAATGTAAAGTCTGAAAGCTTTCAGATTTTTTTTAGTACTATAAAATAATGTGCCGAAAAAATCCTAAATGCAACCTTTGTTTTCTCAACTATAGACATATACTTCCAGTTACAAAAAACATTTCTTAACTTAAGTTGTCCTTTAACCTTTTTAAGTCCTTTTAATTTCGGCATTAACTATTTTACTTAGACTGAGAAGTGAGACATCGGTCCATGTGTGAAAGTATAACAGAGTCCTAAGAAGATTTTAAATAACCTGGTCATTGAAAACTTGTGCTTAATAATTCCATAACTTGTGCATGCAAATTAAATTTCACCACCTGGAGGTAATAAATAATAGAAAACTGAATTTAAGAATTAAAATGGATTCCTAGCCTCAGACTGTAGTAAAACTGACCTAACTAAGCGTTGGTTCAAACTTCTAATCGAGCGTTTTAACTCAGCTGGCAAAATGGCTAATGCCAAGATATCTACTCAGCAAAGCTGGACAAGAGAAAGTCCAACTGACGAACGTCGCTGCCGAAAGGTCTATGTTAAAAATTTTCAAGAACTCCGCCTTAAATACGCTTACTCATTTGCATCATGGTAACAAAAAGGAGAAATCATATTACAGATCCAAATCATAATAAAATGTGTTAATTAAGTGAAATTCTACTGTTACACCAATCAGTTTCAAAATCTTAATGAAATGTTCTAAACGAATTTAAACTTTAACAGTATTTATTGGACAGCCTAGCTTCTTATAACCTTTTTTACAATACACTAGCATTTACTACGATATCTGTAATGCGTTTTACCTTTCAAACAACGTTATCTCTTAATATGCATTATTCACATAGAGTAAATTTTGAAAGTATTTAAATCCATTACATTTACGCAATTTTAAAATAGATAATGCTTAAAACTCGTACACCAGTTGCCGTTATTTTGAATTGACTCCAAAATTTTTGATTATTTACAGTCTTTTCTACTAATCTCACATAAGAGTCTTTAGCGCAACAAAATAATTTCTTACGACGCAGATGAAAACTCTTCACGCTGACCCTTCTTCAAGGCTGCTGTTCATACTAGTTATCTCCAGCCTGCCTCCTGTTTTCTATTCAGTCCCTGACCCTCTTTAATTTTTTTTATATGCTTCAAAGTTTTCTGGCGGTGCGAACTTTTTCCTTAGAAACTGTTGTTGTGGCTTTTGTCTTCTTCAGAATCAGACGATTTCCATCACTCTGCAATATTCAACTTATTTTCCTGGTTACAGGTTCTTTTCAGTTTTCGCCGCACTTTTTCATCCTAAAACAGTCTTGGTATTGTCCTGCGCAGATTTTGATGCAACTACTTTGTTGTTTTGCGTCGTTGTGTGATGTTGGTCTCGCGGCTTTTTCACCTTCCGAC